>JAJMGW010000079.1:0-21251 GCA_030582755.1 Wickerhamiella galacta | reverse complement strand
TTCAAGCCACGAGAGCTGGCACGCTGCCCCTGCACCCGGTGAGGATACATGGTCCTCCATACTCGCTTCACATCTGGTTGTACTATGCGTCTAGGGTGCATGTGGCAGAGCACTCTCCGGCCCAAATTCTTGCCAAAGCCGAGCCACTGTGGTTTCTAATAACCTCAAGCGCTGGCGATCTGCTTCCACGATCTCTGTACATTGACCCAGTGACTGTCGTTGGGGGTAATTCGAACACGGTCTAATGAAGCTGAGCCCTAGTTCCAGATCTGCTTCTGACTCGCATCGTCCTCTGTCTAGTTCTTCGTCTGCTTCATCCGCGTCGCATTGTCGGCTTCATCGAGATACTATGCGGCTTGGTTGACCTGCAACTGAGCACTGTCCGGCCCAGGTTCTGGCCACCGCCGAGCCACTGTGGTTTGTAGTGACCTCGAGCTGGTCAATACTTGTCGGCGACCTGCTTCCGCGATCTCTGTACCTGAATTGCATTACACTCTGAGTCCGAGTCCGAGTCCGCTTCCTCCTTGCATTGCGTTCCGAGTCCGAGTTCTGGTCCGCTTCATCTTCACGCGGAGCAGCCAGCCCTGTAGTGTAGCATTATGAGCCTTTCTGAGCCCTTCTCATATGAGACCAAGTTATAGTTAGTTATTATCCCATTATTAGGAATGTGTCTTTTCTTACCGTCATCAGGCTGCCAGGGCGAACGTACTAGCTGAATAGATATAGGGGTGTAGGAGTCTGGGGAAACGGGGGGAGGGGTGGAGGCGTGTGAAGACAAGATTGGTACCCTTCGTTTCAAGAGCGGGGGTAGAAGTAGAAGTTGCGAAAGACATAAGATTTGAGTAGCCAGAGGGGCTGGAAAGACGGCGAAGCTAATTAAGAACGGGGTAGAAGTAGAAGTCAACCGCAGAGCTAGATACTCTGTACTGGGAGTGGATATCAACGTAACTGAAGCCGTAGCAGATGTGCATGAGCTAGGGTAGGAGCTTGGAAGACATAGTAGTGGGTAAGAGCTGGGCTACGTGTGGAATGCAAAGAGCAAGGAACAAAGACAAGACAGAGTACTGATAGAAGATGGGCAGTATAGGGTAAGTGAAGCTTTGACAGCCGAGCGTGCTTCTTGGCGGCATCCTCAACGAAGACGTAGCCTCTGTGAGTGCTTGAGTGTCGCTGCAAAGACCAGGAGGCAGCGCCAAAACATGGGTGACGACCTTACAGCACCACAGAACACTTGTACAGGACGGGCTGGGACGGCGAGACAACAAGCCCCAATTGCGTTACCAGTCACCCGGTCGCGTTGGATGTGGCCATTGAAGACACAGGCGGCGATGACAAGGCCGCGAAGAGCTAGACAAGGGCATTTGTCTAGGACGGTGTGTGCAGCGCTTGGTTGGAGTGCCAGAAGGCTGGTGACGGATAGGTTCTGGCATAAGGGTTCTTTAACACAGTCCCTGACCCACCACTCTGTGGCGGATCGTTTCAACACGGTCATATAGGTGGTCGCAAGCAGCGGTTTCTGAAGGAGCGGACTGGGGACAAGCAGGCAGGGTGTCCGCCGTCGGTGTCGTCCGAGCAGAATTGTGAAGAGGTCTGACCAGCCGTTAATACTCCTGTTGCCTTGCCCACTCTCTTGCCGCGCGGCGTCTCGCTTCAAACTAATCGCTTAGCAGCGCCCTGCGGGATGTCACGTCCCCGCTGCAACAAACGGTCACCGCACTGAACGTTCGAATTCACTTCGCATCCGGTCTCAACCACTCATGAAAAGGCGGTTGGTAGTATCGCGACCGTACTCACCCTGCCTGGGGTGCGCCTAGCTGAGATTACCCGCTTTCGCTCAGCGGCTGCATGTTGAAGCCAATATTAAAATTGACATGGTGATGGTAATTCCGACGGAGAGTCAAACCCTTGGCGTCCGAAACAGTATAGAAGACGCCGAGACAGGCTGGATCGCACTGCATACGAGTTCGATCCTCCTTTCACCGACCCGTCATAAAGTCCAGCATTGCCAACCACGCGAGCAGAACCTCAAACTCAAACTTTTGGACTCTGCACCATCACAGGACCCAGCAACATTCACCAGCGCACTCGAAGAATAGACTCTTTCAAGATCCCCAACTCATGCGGTCCAGGTTGGCCCAGCCACAACTACCAGTGGCAACCTCAAGCTAGTCAATCCTGGCTGGCAACCCTTTTCGGCGATATCCACACTCGAAATCACAGCTCTATTTAGTCACTGTCGTTGGCCTGATCCAAGTGCACTACATCAATCTGAGTCTTGGTCTTCCTTCACGTCTCAATCTCGTACCTTAGTTCTCGTTCACCCCATCAACAATCGCCCCAAGCGCGTGCGATGGGTGATAAAATAAAGGTAACTAATTAAAATTCTACGATATATAAGCTAACTTAGCAAAAGACAAATTGTGGCCACCTTATAGTTCTTCCTGAGATCTTGTGACGTTAAAAGAAGATGCCAGAGATGCGACGTGGATTCTAGTAAAGGCGGTGGCGTCACTAAGATGGTCGCTAGTGACAACTCTCAAGACGGTTAGAGCAGATGCGAATTGCGCAAGCCTGACTCATTGTGGATCTTGAACCTAAACTCCTCGTTTCTATTGTTTGGATTCCAGCGTAGTTGATACCAATATGGTGGTAGCATCACTAGGATGTTCGCTAGTGTCACTTATCAACGGCGGCCGCTATAGGCGCGAAAGGCGCGGCCCAGCTGAGTGTCGCTGTCTGAAGCCACCAAGGTTTCACTCAACAATCAAGGTAATACACATGTGTGGCCACCTTGTCCCATATGTCTCGTGTTCTGGGGTACATATGGCGCAGGATTGCTAATACCCCTAGTTTTTTTGTCCACTCGACTCACTGTCTCGCCATTTTTTCGAGCATGGCCAATAGCAGGTCTTCGGCGCTTTCAGGACGATAGTCTTGATCTCTGGCACGGTTACGGAACTTGGCACGGCGAGAAAGACCAAAGTCATGGTTTTCTGTGTGCTCAAACGAATCGAGATGTCGGAGTCGTACTCTGCAGATATGCTGGTTTGCTTCTCTATCAGCAGACCGCTCGTCAAATGCACATGTCAGGAGCTCAAACAAGTACAACTTCTTGCCGTACGATTGTACTGCATTGAACGTCGTGATCACCGCGCGCGTGATTTTGTCTGAACGGAACCCGTCCAGTTTTGCTCCGAGTAGATAGCAAGGAAGGATGTACGGGCTGAGCTTGCCCGTCTTCTTTCCGCATAGCACCCACTTATTTCGCTTCATGAAGTCCAACCTGACTTCATCGAACTGTCTGCTTTGGGTGATGATACAGATCCATTCCAGCGGTATTAGCGCTTTGTCCCAAATAGGTGCACGCTCAAACTCTCCATAGAGGACTTCAATGCGAGCCATAGCTAGCCACCACTTTTCCTCATTGAAGAAAGTTTCCTCTAGCTGCTCTTTCGTCATTTGAATCATATTGCGAACATCGTCTTTGGCCTTTGTCACATCCTCGTTTTCGATCATATGGTTTCCTCGAAAGTCAAAGTACGGGGTTGCGCGCTCAAGGACGCCGCAATCTTGCTCGACAGCGTCACCGCTGTCAATGACTTCCACACGATAGGCTAGCCAAGGGAGCAAGTTACGCAAATACCCAGGGCGAACGAAACACTTCAATCCTGCTCGCCAGAGCACAAGCTTTTCGACTAAATTAGTCGAAGCTTCCAGGTCGGACACCAGAGAGCAGAAGGTGTCGTCAATTAACGTTTTCGATGGCTCAAGCAGTCGACAAATTCCATCGTGCTCTTGGAACTTTTCCCATATGAGGTCATCGATCCTATGGTTGTCAAGAATCCAGCAAAGCCTTATCGAGGACCTGGATCGAAAGTCCGTTTCCACTGGTAGATTGGCGGCTGTTTCCTGAATCGGCGCGCCAACGGTCGTGGAAGGTAGCTCATGCACAGTGGGCTCATACAGGCTAGTGGCCGTTTCCTGGATCGACGCGTCAACGGTTGCGGAATCTGGCTCTGGCAGAGTGGCCAAAGGGGGATCCGTTTCCTGGAACGGCTCGGCAATAATTGCGGGATCTGGTTCTGGCACAGTGGTCTCAGAAGGATCAGTTTCCTGGACCGGGGCGGCAACGATTGCGCAATCTGGCTCTGGAACAGCGGGCTCAGAAGGGTCAGTTTCCTGGACCGGCGCGGTAACGACCGTGGAATCTGATACTGGCACAGTGGGCAAGGAGGGATCCGTTTCCTGGACCGGCTGAGCAACGGTGGTGGAAGCTGGCTCTGGCACAGGGGGCTCAATTTCCGGTACCGGGACAGCGACGATTAGGGGTGTTGATTCAGAGAGAGTGGCGGGCCCAGGGAGAACACTGGCCGACTGGCCGTTTCCTGGGCCTGCACATCAACGATGTTGGCAGTCTCAAGTATGTCAGGAACCGGCGCAACAATGGTAGTCTCAAGCTCGGCGGCTGGTGAGTCTACCGGCTTCTCCTCAGGAATCTTTTGCAGACGCCTAAAGCAACGGAGCTTTGCAAGTCCCCAGACGATAAGGACTGCAATTGTTAGCCCACCCGCGGCAATCAAGGTGAGGCTCACACAATCGGACAATTTCTGCACAGACGGCGACCACGACTTGCACAGCACTTTGAGGAGCTGCTCATGCTCTTCGAATTGCTCATGCGTCGGTCCGCCCAGCAAACGGGCGCAAATCAAGTTTTGGTCTTCCTGCTCAAAGGCAATGATTCCACCCAGCACGTGGCGCGCGCTCCAGCTGGTCGTCGCTGCCTGGAGGACTTTCAGCGCCTCTTCCGGGTCAGCAGAACTGGGGCCAAACTCTACACCAGGGCGCAAGAAGGGGCGCAGCACGTTCGGTATGAATTCATCAGGAATATCGCTCACCTGGATATCAGGCAGCGGTGGGTCTGTCAGCGGCGGCGGATGGGGGAGACATCTTTTGATGGCAACTAGCAGACTGTCAAGTGGACTCATGGTGGTGGGAAGTTCGAACGTTCCGTCCCAAGTTATTCATATCTGCACCTCCTATACGTTTTGGGACACTTGCAGGTATCCTGATGCAGCTGTCCAGAATTGGAAGTGAATATATAATCAGCATATCGCGGACACAGTAGGAGTACACCAGCAGATAGATGGTGTGCAACGTCCCATTGAGCCACGGCTCACGTACAATGCCACATTATACGGCCCCGTTCGCTGATACCACGTCCGATACCATGTCCGATACCACTAAGACGCGCTGGCTAAACGGACTTAATAGAGGGAAGGTTGTGTTGCGGTAGCCATTCCTAGGCACATCTCGATATCGATTAGATTTGCCCATAAGGGCAAGCCCAGCAATGTCTCTGCTTCACCATATACTTACGCATGCTGCTGCTAGGCCACGTTGAGGCACCATAGTGGCACCTGAGCGTATGCTGAGGTCGGCGCTCATCAGTTCGGCGCCCAAGGCACCCATCAGCCCTTCTGCCGGCATGCTACCTGCTCGACCGCCCTGCCAGGGTTCCGCCGACCTTACTGCAGCTCAATTAGGCTGACAGTTCCTCTCCACTACTAGGCAATTGCGATGGCACACGCGCGATTCGGGACTCCACGTCGCTTGGCTGGCACGGCCCAGTGAGCCGCCTCGAGCCGCTTGAAGTTGTGGGGACATTGACCGACGAGTGAAGCATGTAGAGGCATTTCGGTTAGCCAACAATGAACATCATCGCATCAAACTGTCACTTGGTCGAGCGTTCGTCGCTGCGAATCCCGCTATCCTGCCCGAGACAAACAGACAACCCTGTAGTCTACAAATTCGGCTGAACAAGTATAATCATAGTAGGAGCAATGTCGGGGTCGATTGCCTGTGCTTCCTGCGGGTCAGCATCGGGGACTGTAAGTTTGCAACGTTTTGCTCAGCGATCCGACGCTAGCTCTTCGATACCCTTACCCAGTTTAGAGGCGAACACAGCGCTGTAGATTGGCAGCACCAATAGATTACGTCTTCAATAAATATTATCGATATCTAAATACTTCTTCCCCTCTCTAGGATGTCGAGGATCAGGTAGTTGTGCTTCTTGATCTCACATTCTACTTTTCGGCGGACTGGTGAGGTTGACACCCTGCTTTCGAGGAGAAATTGCAGGGAGTCGACGACGGTACGGCCAGCCGTGTCTGAGCGAATATCGCCGGAGGGAAAGAAAGAACACCTGGTATACAGGCACCGCGTCAGTGGTTCGGGAACTGCAAAGGTAATCAGCCGTGCGGCTGAGACGTCATCCCCAGGTGAAGCGGAGATTTCTCAATCAGAAATTTAACATGGCGCTCGGAATTCGTTGAGTCAGTGACTCCTTTAAGTTTAGTGACTTGAGAGAGGTGCACTTCAGCCGATTGCTACGAAAGTCATTGTTGCCAGTTTTGCGATGGTTCTATGAGGAGCTTTCAAGAAAGTACGGTGTGAATGGTCGAAATATCTTGGTGTAATTCTGCCTTGGTGTGCAGCCCGTGTCGCTGCGATACATTGCCTCTTTCAGCGCTACTTTGACAAGACCCCGAAAAATATGAAGGCTTACCAGATAATGGGCTGTTCCCATGAACCAGCCGGCGTAGTCCCCCTGATTCGGCTCTACCGTCAGAGCGATAAGATTTTCGAGGTTGGGGTCAACTCTGAGAAGTCAAAGTGATATCGCCATTACACTCTATGACGTGCTATGCACTAATGTGGTCTCGTATACCGCGTCCAGAAACCCAGTTTTAGTCGCCACCCCTCTGCCCATGATATTTTACAATACAGGATTCAGCATGTTCGGTGGCTTCACCCTTCGGTCTTGGAAAGCATGTCATGCCCGATATTAGAATGCATAGTTGAATAATATTCACAGGTGACTAGTAGGGCGTGGCAGCTCATTTATATTTACTGTAACTGTAATTTAAAGATGATAACGATGAGACTTTCCAAAACATCGCCCTTGACCTTAGATCTCCGGCACTCATTTTGTTGTCCTGACGTTCGGAGTTCTCAAAGTAGAACCTAAAGCATTATGTAGACTGTTCGTTGAGCTACCTCTTCCTCATAAAACACAGCTCTTGCCCACTAGTACATCATCCCCTCTCTTGCTTTTGCCACACCTGCTACCAGCAGTGGGACTAAGACTAAAATACAATATTTAATCGAGCTGGACCACTTCAACGTTCAGGGTATCAAGGTCCACCAGTACCAGCTCACCTGTATCGCAAAAGCGCGGCAAGCATATTATCCTAGTGTCATTGATCTTTCTGGTTGCAAACTCCGGCATATTTCCCACAAAATAAACATCAGGCGCCGAGGAGATGATGAACGGGTCTCCGTCTTCCATGGGGTATGTCCACAAGGTGTCAGGGGCCGTTGGCGCCATGTGGCGCCAGAGTAGAGTTTTGTGAAGAAGGTCGATAGCTGGACTTTGGGAGTAGTGCATAAGGTCTCTGACCGGCTGCCCGGATGTACCTAGAAAGGTCCTGCCATCAAATACCAGCTTAGTAGGGTTAGTTTCAAGGGTTATTGCATTTTGCATTAAAAGGGGTTTGTTATGGGCCACAAAGAGACCCTTGTGCAGGGGAGGCTGCGGCAGCGCAAGCGGCGCCGGGTCAGAGGCGCCTGGCATAATATGCACAGGGATGACATTCACGAGACTTCTCAACGAGCGGGACAGACTATCGATCGCGACACCGCTGGTAACAGGCCTGGTGATCCGCGATCCAATCAGCTCGGTAGGTGGCTCGGTGAGCGAATCGCCAGCAATAACGAGATGACTTATATCTGCAGCAGATGAATCGCCAAGGCTCCCTGACAAGTAATCTGCGAGCATCGATACTCGCTGCAACTCGTGTACTTTTTCATCGAGGAGTATGCCACTGACCAGTGCAACCTTGCCTTTAGAAGCGGATTTCTTAGGTAGTGGACTGGGAGGGATCCCCGCGAAACAAAGGTCGTCCACTTGGACTATTCCTTCGCTATTCTTCTCCCCAAATACAGCAATTACACACCCCGTGACAATATCTCGGCTGAAAAGAATTGAACCGGTCAACTCTGCGCGGCCATGATTGTCCTCGAGAAAGAACGTGTCCTCTGGGGAGCCATAATAGTCAACATGTTTTGGGAACTTTCCATGATTAATGCTCGATATATCTTGAATGACGTTCGGTTTCGCTTTCATTTCGCGATAGACGGTACCCACGATCCATGCCTTCTTGTTCAGGGGGATGTCCAGCACCCGCGGAGTCTGTGAGCACGACCACTTTTTCTTACCAGCTTCTATCACCGCATCACGTAGAAGCGCTAACCTCCAAAAGTATATGTTAGAGTACTGCTCCGAATATCGGGTTGGCGCCTTGAACGTCTCATCCTCTGCCGTGAACGCGGTCGTAGCGCGTGGGGTAGCGCGTTCCTCGCCCATGAGTAAACACTGACTGTGTTCTAAATTCATTTATTGAAATAGCGTACAGGATTGGTAAGGGTCATACATGAGATGGTCAATGGCGAGGACTTGAATCTGCGACTCCGATCTAGCATGTGCTTATACTTGAGCGGGTTCTGTGGAGATTAGCAACTATTTTGTGTGCATTTTCAAGTGTTCAGCACGGCTACATATCACCCCAAACAACATTGAAAGCGACGGTATTCAGTCCCTGCCGAGGCTTTGTCGCTCTCATGAGCCGGGTCGATGTGTTTCCCGACCGTGCCGAAAGGTCTCGTCTTTCTTAACGAAGAACTGCATTGGCGAGCCCTTCTGGTGATGTCGAGGACGGTGGTGGAAGGGCAATTCCGCTCCTATATGCACCACGGCTCCCGCACGGGGGCCGCTCGGTGCGAGAATGAAGCGGGACGAAGAGCTAGGATTTAAATACGATGCAAGGATGAAGCGGACGAAAACTAGGACCGAGAGTGCATTACAAGGATGAAGAGGACGAAGATGAAGCGAGAAGTAGGACTTGGAGTAAGGAAGAAGCAGACGATTAACTAGGATAGTACGATCCGAGGATAAAACTGAACTAGGACTCAGCTTGGATAAAAGTATGATTCAGAGTACAGAGGTCCTGAAGAGAATCGTCAGTAAGGTTTGACCAGCTTGGGGATGCTGCAAACACAGTGGCTCAGAGGTGGCCAAATATGGCCGGTGGACGGCTCTGTTGCAGGTGCCAACCCAGGCTCGCAACCAGATGTGAAGCGAGTCGGACCATGCATCCTCCCCGGTTGTAGTGGCAGCGAGTCAGCTCTCGGATAATTACGCACCTTTAAACTTTGAGACAATTTCCTGTCGACCACGTCGAGGTAGTTCGTAAAATTGTTCCAGCAACTTTTAGGAACCACTCATTGTGTCCCGAGATCAGGAGGCTCTTGAGGTCGACTTGAAAGCATGGTAATGTAGAGCATTTGTTGACCTGCAGCTTCCACGTGTAGCACAGCTATTCACTGCCGCGTCTTCCCAACTATTACGTCTTGCTGCGTCTACCTCAGGTCCTAACAGAGAGCACCCAGCTCGCTGTTTGCTTCTAATTCTACTCTAATCCTCGCTTCCCCTCGCACACCACTCAGTTCCTATGTTTTTCGAAGGGGAGGTCAACTGGAGCTGGCAATTGAGATGTTGACGTGATATCGTCACACTCAATGACTCGCACTGCGGTCCTCGTACACCGTGTCAAGAAACCCAGGTCAGTGGTACCTCTTCACTAGCCATGATATTTTTTACAATACATGATTTAGCATGTTTGGTACCCTTGGCGTTCTCGGACCTGCAAAGTATGTCGTAACTCCATATTCGCATGGTTGAATAATATTTCGCGGGCACAACCAGCATGTGACTAGCAGGGCGTGGCAGCTCATTTATTTATGTTTATTGTAACTGTAATCTAAAGATTATAACGTGATGAGAATTAAAAAACATTGCTCTTGACCTTCAGATCTCCGGCAATAGAGCCTTTAAAATGTGTGTATTCCAGTTGACCGTTGTCCCCAGTGGTGCTCTGTCGCACTCTCTGGAAGAGTATTTCGGACACAGATGTTTGTTTCTTGGTGCCTCATCCAGTGTGGTAACTACACTCCGCCACTCTGCGCCATCTTCGGACCTGTCACATGTGGACTGTGTTATGCAAGCAACGACGTTTTGGGGTACCACGCGACAAATCCTGTTTCTCCTGACATTACCCGCACGGCAAACACAATATATGGAATCTCACACAACAGAAACGTTCACGCGTTTAAATTATTCGCCATTCAGCCGCCATCCTCCTGAGATGTTGGGATTTAATCGGTCTCCACGGGAGTCCAAATAGGCAAGTAGACCACGCCAAATACGGTAGGTGCTCCCTGCGGGCGGCGATTATAAAAATGATTGCTCTCAGTCAAGCCCTCACCATCCCCCGTCGATAATGATCAACCCCGTTGAACTTGTGTCGACCACCGCACCCCGTGCCAACCCCGCTCACCCGCTCACCACCCTCTCCACTTTAGTTACGGTGCCCGTCCAGCATATTGGGCACACCGCCTTGAGTGCTGCAGAATCCGCGGCCAGGGACCTCCTGTGTCCTCTGCCGCCGACCCTGCCTACCGATCCCAACGATCTCTTGCACCTAGTGCAGGACAAGTCTCTTGAGATCGCCTACCGCCTGGTGCTCAACATCTCCCCCTCTGACCATGTGCCGGTTGAACCCACCGGCCACTGGATCAAACACTGTATTATTGAGCCCCTAAAGGCGAGAATCTGTCCGGCACCAGCCCTTTGGTCCCCCAACCAAGAGCTGCTCACCGTCCTGTTGAACGAACAAGTCAAGACAAAGACCCTAGTCTGGCTATTCTCCACCACAGGAATGGTCACCGTCGCGTGGGCATTCAATGCCTACACCCAACGTGGCCCGCGACTAGCCCAAGCAATTGAGGTGCGTCTCTCTCGCCCCGCCCAATCCTTGTTCAACGTGTTCTGTGGCGCCGTCAAGGTCGTCACCCATGTTGCGGTGGCAACTTGCTTCCTGGTCTTCGCAGTCCACGCACCAGCACTGGCTGAGCCAGGCATCCGTGCGAAACTCCTTGAGCCTGTTGTCGAGTTCGCATCCACGGCGGCGCCTGTGGTAGCTTCCCAGCTGGTGCTTTACGTCCTTATGGCTCTGGCTGGCTTGCTTCCCTGTATGTACCGCCGCGTCTCACGTCTCTCTCCTCTTGCTTGCCAGGTGTCTGGGAAAGCTGGTGCCGCCTGGTCTTCCGTTAAGGACGTCACCAAGGAGACACGCTCCGATATCAACGCGCAACTGACCCCACTGCCCATTCTCTACCAGCGCTCTGTCTCCTGCGTTTCTTCCCTTGCTGGCCGCGTCTCTTCCCTTCGCCGCTTGTGCTTGCACGCCGTTATAGCCTGGATGTCCGTTGCCTGGATGTGCGTTTACGACGCTGCCAACGAGACACGCTCGATTCTCAAAGCTGTGCCCAGCTTCTACCAGCGCTCGGTCTCGTGTCTCTCTTCCCATGCTCGCCCCGTGTGTGCGGAATCTGCTGGTGTCTGGGCGTCCATTTACGACGCCGTCAAAGTGGTACCCATGCAGCTTGTCGAACAGCTAAGAGCAGCCGTTAATTGTCTCGTTGCCTGCCTCTTGCTCATTGCTGCTCTCGTGGCGTGCTTCATCATCGCGCTCGTGATCAGCCCCGACACACTGCTCATCGACTTGATCGAGGGTCTGGAGGAAGCGTATCACAGAGCGGTCTCAGCTTTGAATATGCTATTCACTTGGCACCAACGCTGCATCTCGTGGCTCTACCACTCGTGGCAAGGTGGTTGACGGGCTCTCTACTACTCGTGACAAGGTCGTCGGCGGCCTTTCTACAACTCGTGACAAGGTCTCCAGCGGGATCTCCACCACTCGTGGCAAGGTGGTTTGTGAGTTCTCTACCACTCGTGGCAAGGTGGTTTGTGAGTTCTCTACCACTCGTGGCAAGGTGGTTTGTGAGTTCTCTACCACTCGTGGTAAGGTGAATGCCGGTATCGCGACCCTGCTCGCCCTGATTGGGCTGCTGCTACCGGTCTATGTCGCCCTTGGTCTGAGCCTTGCCTGGATTATAGTCACGCACGCCCGCTTTGAAACTATCTGCTCTATCGCTGAGAGAATTCGCTCTCTAGCCAAGGTGCTGCCTGCCCAAGTCAGTGTTGAAGATGCCACGGTGGCGTCTACCCCAATCGGGAAAGTCAACCCCGTGGTCACCGAAGACCCTGTTGAAGACCCTGTCGAGGACTGGTTCGCGGTGTGTGCAGCATTGTATGAGGCATTGTATGAGAATACTGTGAAACGTGCAAAGACTGACTGGCTTGAACTGTATGAGTGCCCTCGCGAGTTTGCTATCGGCTACGATCCTCCTTGCACAGACACGTCATCGGCCCCAGCATTGCGAGACGAAGAGCAAGTCGAACTCCTTGATGCGACCAACGAACTCTGGTCCTACCGCGACGCCCAGCAAACGTTTACCGGTGCGCTCGCTGACTTTGGACAGACTCTCAAGGACACAAGAGAAGCGTATGAATCGCGTGGCTTCAAGAGGGGGCATCACTTCCTGGTGGATATGCATCCCATCAGATCGCAATACGAGATGTACTCTACCGCCCGCAGATCAGCAATGTCTATGGTCGAGCAACTCCTATCAGACCCGCACAGTGAGGGCTTCAAAGGAAAGCTGCTTGCCCTTCAAGCGGACCAAGATATTGTCAGGTACGAGCATCAACACAGTCGCTTGCTGGATCTATGCGGCAACCTCTCGGACGATGTAAGAGGCTACCTTGAGTACATGATCGAGAGCCATCACTTCATCCGCCGGCGATCCTACAAGAAGAAGATTGACCCCGACGACTGTTGGATTGTCCCATCTGATGAGCTATCTCAGAGACGGCCCTACGGGCCCTGTGAGGACGAGTTGGTTATGGCAATTAGGAGCTCGCCCATGCGAGTCATGCCACCGATGGATACTCGCGATACGAGTGCTGATCCCAGCACAGAGTGAAGGAAGCTTATTGTCAAGCGAGCATGGAACAGCAACTGGGACCTGCTAGCCTAGTGGTAACGTTGGAGGCTAGGATTATGAGTCGGCACGGCAAGAAGATCAACCTTGATGAGTGTTGGACTGTTGCATCTGCGGAGCTAACTCAGAGATGGTACTGTCGGGACGACGTGGTCATGGCAATTAGGAGCACGCCCGTGCGAGTCATACGACCGATGGATACTTGCGATCGAGTGCCGACCCCAGCGCGAAGAGTGAAGTAGGCTTATTGTCAAGCGAGCATGCTAACCTAGTGGTAACGGTGGAGGTTGAGGATTATGAGTCGGCACGGCCGCTCTGTTGTCAGGTACCGACGTGGCGCGTGGTATTAAAGATGTGGAAGGCTCTCCTGAGAGTACAGGGGGTAGTATCCGTACTATCCCTGGCGTCTTTGCAGTGCTGAGCACTGTAGCCGGTGAGGACACCGAGTCCTCAAGTCGCTTCGCACCTGGTCTGGCCAGGTGGAAGGTCTCTCTAGAGACCGTTTGCGGCTTTGCAGATTGGCGAAGCGGAGGTCAAGCCACGAGAGCTGGCACGCTGCCCCTGCGCCCGGTGAGAATACGTGACGCTTCACATCTGGTTGTACTATGCGTCTAGGGTACCGCAACAGAGCACTCTCCGACCCAATTCCTGCCAAAGCTGAGCCACCTCAAGCTGGCGATCTGCTTCCACGATCTCTGTACACTCGTATCCAGTGACTAGTGACCCCAAGCTGGACAATGCTCATTACAGTCTGAGTCCGAGTTCTCGTCTGCTTCCTCCTTGCATCGCACTCCGAGTTCGAGCTCTCGTCTGCTCGCCCTTGCATCGCCATATGAGTCTTGGTTCCCGTTCGCTTCTTCGCATTGCACTCTGAATCCTGGTCTCATTTCCTCCTTGCATCCGCACTCCCCGTCTGCTTCGTCCTCGCGTCACCATCTGAGTCCGACTTCTCGTCCGCTTCCTCCTTGCATCGCACTCCGAGTTCGAGCTCTCGTCTGCTTCGCCCTTGCATCGCCATATGAGTCTTGGTTCTCGTTCGCTTCCTCGCATTACACTTTGAGTCCGAGTTCTCGTCCGCTACCTCCTTAAGTCCGAGTTCTCGTCCGCTTCCTCCTTGCATCGCCATCTGGGTCCGAGTTCTGGTCCGCTTCATCCTCGCGCGGAGCACCAGCCCTGTAGTGTAGCATTATGAGCCTTTCTGGGCCCTTCTCATATGAGACCAAGTTATAGTTAGTTATTATCCCATTATTAGGAATGTGTCTTTTCTTACCGTCATGGGGCTGCCAGAGCGAACGTACTAGCGGAATAGGTGTAGGGGTGTAGGAGTCTGGGTAGACGGGAGGAGGGGTGGAGGGGTGTGAAGACAATATTGGCACCCTTCGTTTTAAGAGCGGGGGTAGAAGTAGAAGCTGCGAAAGACATAAGATTTGAGGAGCCACGGGGAGGGAAGGTGGGACTGGAAAGACGGCCAAACTAGGTAAGAACTGAGGTAAAAGCAGAAGCCAACCGCAGAGCTAGATGCTCTGTACTGGGAGTGGATGTCAACGTAGCTGAAGCCGTAGTAGGTGTGGCATGACCTGGGGTAGGAGCTTGGAAGACGTAGTAGTAGATAACGTGTGGAAGTTGCAAAGAGCATGGAACAAAGAACAAAAACGGAGTGCTGATAGAAGATGGGTACTAGGGTGAGTGGAGCTTTGAGAGCCGGGCGTGCTTCTTCGCGGCGTCCACAACGAAGACCTAGGCTCTGTGAGAGCTTGAGTTGTCGCTGCGAAGACCAAGAAACAAGATGCCACCAAGACATTGGTGACGACCTTGACGGCACCACAGAACACAATGAACAGGACTGGATGGACGGCGAGAGCACCCCCCAATTGCGTGACCAGTCGCTGGGCCGCGTTGGATGTAGCCATTGAAGTACAGGCGGCTATGACACGGCAGCTAAGAGCTAGACAGGGGCATTTGTCTAGGATGGTGTGCAGCTCTTGGTTGGCGTGCCAGCGGGCTGGTGCCCGATAGGTTCTGGCCATACGGGGTTCATTAACACAGTCCCTGACCCACCACTGTGTGGTAGATCGTTTTAACACGGTCATATAGGTGGTATAAAGCGGTTTGTCTAGCGTTGGGAGCACGTAATGAGGACTAGGGACAACAGGTAGGGTATCCGGGCACTGGGTGTCGTCCGTGCAGATTTTGTGAAGAGATCTGACCAGCCGTTAATATTCCCATTGCCTTGCCCACTCTCTTGCTGCGCGGCGTCTCGCTTCAAACCAATTGCTTCAGCAGCGCCCTGCGGGATGTCACGTCCCCGCTGCAACAAATGGTCACCGCACTGATCGTTCGAATTCACTTGGCATCCGCTCTGCGGTCTCGCAGGTTTCAACCACTCATGAAAAGGCGGTTGGTAGTATCGTGACCGTACTCACTCTGCTTGGCCTGCGCCTAGCTGAGATTACTCGCTCAGCGGTTGCCTGTCGAAGCCAATATTATAATTGACATGGTGACGGTAATTCCGATCGATCGGAAAGTCGACCCCTTGGCGTCCGAAACAGTATAGAAGATGCCGAGACAGGCTGGATCGCACTGCATACGAGTTCGATCCTCCTTCCACCGACCCGTCATAAAGTCCAGCATTGCCGACCACGCAAACAGAGCCTCAAACTCAAACTTTCGGACGCTGCACCATCACAGGACCAGCAACATTCACCAGCGCGCTCGAAGAATAGACTCTTTCAAGATCCCCAACTCACGCGGTCTGAGTCGGCCTAACCACAACCACCAGTGGTAACCTCAAGCTAGTCAATCCTGGATGGAAACCCTTTTTCGACGATGTCCCCACTCGAAATCACAGCTCTATTTAGTCATTGTCCTTTGCCCGATCCAAGTGCACTACATCAATCTGTGTCTTGGTTTTTCCTCCGCTTCATCCTCGCACCCAATCTCGAATCCTAGTTCTTCGTCCACCCCATCCACAATCGCCCCAAGCGCGTGCAATGGGTGATAAAATAAAGATAATTAATTAAATTCTACGATAACTTAGCAATAGACAGTTGTGGCCACTTCATAGTTCTTCCTGAGATCTTGTGACGTTAGAACAATATTCTAGAGAAGCGACGTGAATTCGAGTAAAGGCACTGGTGGTGTCACTGAGATGGTCGCTAGTGACAACTCTCAAGACGGTTAGAGCAGGTGCGAATTGCGCAAACCTGACTCATTGTCGATCTTGAACATAATTTCCTTGTTTGGGTCCCAGCGTAGTTGAATACCAATATCGGTCGTAGCAGCACTAGGATGTTCGCTAGTGTCACTTGATCAACGGCGACCGCTATAGGCGTGAAAGGCGCGGCCCAGCTTAGTGCCACTGTCTGAAGTCCACCACAGGTCAAGGTCTTGGAATGTCATGTCGATTTTCTCTTTTGCGTTCACTCAACGATCCAGGTGACCCACGCGTGTGACCAGTTTGTCTGTTAGATATGTTTTGAGTGCTGGGGCACATATGGCAGGATTGCAACGCCTAGTTTTGTTGTCCATTCGACTCACTGTCTCGCCATTTTTTCGAGCGTGGCCAATAGCAGGTTCTCGGCGCTTTCAGGACAATAGTCTTGATCTCTGGCACGGTTACGGCGCTTTTCACTGCGACAAAGACCAAAGTCACGGTTTTCTGTGTGCTCAAACGAATCTAGATGTTGGAGTCGTATTTTGCAGATATGCTGATTTGCATCGCTATCAGCTGACCGTTCGTCAAATGCACATGTCAATAGCTCAAACAAGTGCAACTTCTTGTTGTACGATTGTACTGCATTGAACGTTGTGATCACCGCGCGTGTGATTTTATCTGAACGGAGCCCGTCCACTTTTGCTCCGAGTAGATAGCGAGGAAAGATATATGGGCTGAGCTTGCCCGGCTTCTTTCCGCACAGCACCCACTTATTTCGCTTCATAAAGTCCAACCTGACTTCATCGAACTGTCTGCTTTGGGTGATGATACAAATCCATTCCAGCGGTATCAGCGCTTTTTCCCAAGTAGGTGCATGCTTAAACTCATCATAGAGGAATTCAATGCGAGCCATAGCTAGCCACGACTTTTCCTCGTTGAAGAAAGTTTCCTCTAACTGCTCTTCTGTCATTTTAATCATATTGCGGACATCGTCTTTGGCTTTTGTCACATCCTCGTTTTCGATCATATGGTTTCCTCGAAAGTCGAAGTACGGAGTTGCGCACTCAAGGACGCCGGAATCTTGCTCAACAGCATCACCGCTGTCAATGACTTCCGCACGATAGGCTAGCCAAGGGAGCAAGTTATGCAAATACTCAGGGCAAGCGAAACGCTTCAATCCTGCTCGCCAGAGCACAAGCTTGTCGACTAAATTAGTCGAAGCTTCCAGGTCGGACACCAGGGCGCAGAACGTGTCGTCAATCAACGTTTTCGACTGCTCAGTCAGTCGACGAATTCCATCGTGTTCTTGGAAATTTTCCCAGATGAAGTCATCGATCCCATGGTTGTCAAGAATCCAGCAAAGCCTTGCCGAGGATCTGGATCCAAAAGATAAGACCGTTTCCAATGGTAGACTGGTGGCTGTTTCCTGGACCGGCGCGGCAACGGCTGCGGAATCTGGCACCGGCATAGTGGGCAAAGAGGGGTCCATTTCTTGGACCGGTACGGTAACGATTGCAGAATATGGTCCTGGCAGAGTTGGCCCAGAGGGATCAGTTTCCTGGACCGGCCAGGCAACGGTTGCGGAATCTGGCAGCGGCACAGTGTGCACAAAGAAATCCGTTTCTTGGACCGGCGCGGCAACGATTGCAGAATCTGGTTCTGGCAGAGTGGGCAAAGGGGGACAAGTTTCCTCGACCGGCGCGGCCACGGTGGTGGAATTTGGTTCTGGCAAAGTGGGCAAAGAGGGATCAGTTTCCTGGACTGGCTTAGCAACAGTGGCGGGATCTGGCACTGGCACAGTGGGCAAAGAGGGATCAGTTTCCTGGACCGGCGCGGTAACGACCGTGGAATCCGATACTGGCACAGTGGGCAAGGAGGTATCAGTTTCCTGGTCCCGCTCAGCAACGGTGGCGGAAGCTGGCTCTGGCACAGGGCGCTCAATTTCCGGGACCGGGACAGCGACGATTACGGGTGTTGCTTCAGAGACAGCGACGGGCTCAGGAAGACCAGTGGCCGTTTCCTGGGCCTGCACATCAACGATATTGGCAGTTTCAGGTATGTCAGGAACCGGCGCAACGATGGTAGTCTCAAGCTCGGCAGCTAGTGAGTCTACCGGCTTCTCCTCAGGAACCTTTGGCAGACGCCTAAAGCAACGGAGCTTTGCAAGTCCCCAGACGATAAGGACTACAATTGTTAGCCCACCCGCGGCAATCAAGGTGAGGCTCACACAATCAGGCAATTTCTGCACAGACGGCGACCACGACTTGCACAGCACTTTAAGGAGCTGATCATGCTCTTGCAATTGCTCACGCGTGTACGGTCCGCCCAGCGAACGGGCGCAAATCAAGTTTTGGTCTTCCTGCTCAAAGGCGATGATTCCACCCAGCACGCGGCGCGCGCTCCAGCTGGTCGTCGCTGCCTGGAGGACTTTCAGCGCCTCTTCCGGGTCAGCAGAACTGGGGCCAAATTCTGCACCAGGGCGCAAGAAGGGACGCAGCACGTTCGGTATGAATTCATCAGGAATATCGCTCACCTGGATGTCAGGCAGCGGTGGGTCTGTCAGCGGCGGCGGAGGAGGGAGACACCTTTTGATGGCAACTAGCAGACTGTCAAGTGGGCTCATGATGGTGGGAACTTCGAACGCTCCCTCCCAAGTTATTCATACCTGCACCTCCTATACCTTTTGGGACACTTGCAGGTGTCCTGATGCAGCTGTCCAGAATTGGAAGTGAATATATAATCAGCATATCGCAGACACAGTAGGAGTAAACCAGCAGATATATGACGTGCAACGTCCCATTGAGCCACGGCTCACGTACAATGCCACATTGTACGGCCCCGTTCACCCGATAACCACGTCCGATACCACGTCCAATACCAGCGAGACGCGCTGATTAGCTGACAATAACAATTTTCCCAAGAAGCTTGAGTTCGCAAACAGTCTTGATAGAGGGCAAGTTCTGTTGCGGTAGCCATTCCTAGGCACATCTCGATATCGATTAGATTCGCCCATAAGGGCAAGCCCAGCAAATGTCTCTGCTTCCCCATATACTTGCGCATGAATGCTGCTAGGGCACGTTGGGGCACCATAGTGATACCCTGGCATATGCTCAGAGCTGCGCTCATCAGTACGGCGCCCAGGCACCTATCAGCCCTTCTGCCGACATGCTGCCCTCTCAAAGCCCCTGCCAGCTCAAAGCTCCTGCCAGCTCAAAGCCCCTGCCAGCTCAAAGTCCCTGCCAGCTCAAAGCCCCTGCCAGCTCAAAGCCCCTGCCAGCTTCCCCCGACCGTACTTCAGCTCACTTTGACTGGCAGCTCCGCTCCACTACTGGCAATTGCGATGGCACACACGCAATTCGGTACTTCACGTCGCTTGGCTTGGCATGGCCAGCGAGCCGCGTCGAGCCGCGTCGAGCCGCTTGAAGTTGTTAGGGTATTGAGTGAAGCATGTACAGGCATTACAGCTCGCCGACAATAAACATCATCGCATCAAACTGTCACTTGGTCGAGCGTTCGTCGTTGCGAATCCGGCTATCCTGCCCGAGACAAACAGACAACCCTCTAGAATCGGCAAACTCAGGTGAACATAGCATAATCATAGTAGAGGTAATGTCGGAGTCGATTGCCTGTGTTTCCGGCGGTTCAGCATCGGGCCATCGACGCGGGGACTGTGAGTTTGCAACGTTTTGCTCAGCGATCCGACGCTTCGGCCCCTCTGTACCCTTACCCTGTCTGAAGGTGAAGTAGTCAGCGAGGATTCGGACAATTGAGATCAGCAAAGCTGCCTAGTAGATTGGCGAGCGCCGATAGATTTACGTCTTCAATAAATATTATCGATATCATATACTTCCCTCTCTAGGATGTTGAGGACCAGGTAGCTTTGCTTCTTGATCTCACATTCTCCTTTTCGGCGGACTGGTGAGGTTGACGCCCTGCTTTCGAGGAGAAATTGCAGGAAGTCAGGCACCGCGTCAGTGGTTCGGGAACTGCAAAGGTAATCAGCCGTGCGGCTGAGATGTCATCTCCAGCTGAAGTGGACATCGCATGGCGCTCGGAATTCGTTGAGTGACTCCTTTAAGTTTAGCGGCTTGAGAGAGTGCACTTCAGCCAATTGCTGCGGAAGTCATATGTTGCCAGTGTTGCGATGGTTCTATGAGGAGCTTTCATCTTAGTGTAATTCTGCCTTTGGTGTGCAGCTCGTGTCGCTGCTTGCCAGATAATGGGTGGTTCCCAGAACCAGCCGGCGTAGTCCCGCCTAATTCGGCTCTACCGTCAGAGCGATAAGATTTTCGAGATTGAGTCAACTCTGAGAAGTCAAAGTGATATCGCCCTACACTGACGTGATATGCACTGAATGCTGGTCTCGTATATCGCGTCCAGAAATCAGAAATCCAGATCTAGTCGCCACCCCGCTGCCCATGATATTTTACAATACAGGATTTAGCACCTTCAGTGACATTCACCCTTCGGTCTTGGAAAGCATGTCGTGCCCGATATTAGAGTAGTTGAATAATATTCCCTCGGCTAGCGTGACTAGCAGGGCATAGCAGCTCATTTATATTTATTGTAACTGTAATCTAAAGACGATAAGGATGAGACTTTTCAAAACGTCGTTCTTGACCTTCAGATCTCCGGCAATAGAATCTGCGTGGCAGTTTTCCAATTGACCGGCGTCCCCCATGGTAGACAAGATGCTCTTGCCCTTTTCGCTGTCACTGAAAAATCGTCTTCGGACAGGTATCTTCGGGCAGGTATAGCTGTTTTTAGTACCACTTCCAGTGTGGTAACTATACTCCGCCACTCCGCGCCATCTTTGGACCTGTCACATGTGGACAGTGTTATGCAAGCAACGACGTTTTGGGGTACCACGCGACAAATCCTGTTTCTCCTGACATTACCCGCACGGCAAACACAATATATGGAATCTCACACAGCAGAAACCTTCGCGCGTTTAAATTATTCGCCATTCAGCCGCCATCCCCCTGAGATGTTGGGATTCAATCGGTCTCGACGGGCGTCCAAATAGGCAAGTGGACCACGCCAAATACGGTAGGTGCTCCCTGCGGGCGGCGAT
>JAJMGW010000078.1:0-21549 GCA_030582755.1 Wickerhamiella galacta | reverse complement strand
GGCGATGCACTCAGTTGTCAGGTGAGGCGTCACCTTGACGAGTTTCTCGAAGACCTTGCCTTCTACCACCGTAAGTGGTACGAGAAAAAGATCAATTTCGACATGCGCTGGATCGTGCCGCCTAATGAGTGCGTATCTCTGCGCCTGCCATATTCACCTGATACGGACAAGGTGGTTCAGGCACTACGTGCCTGAAGAATGTCCTAGTCATATGGGGGTTCTTCACACTTGGAGCGGCCAGTGGGCATTGACCGCTGGACGGTCACCCGGCTAGCTATACTGAACAGGAAGGACTTGATGTTAAAGAAAGGACAGCGTGATTGAAATCCTGAGTCACGAGCTGTGAGCTTTTACCGCAATTCATGGAGCTCTTCTCCTGAGTGCGAGCAGAAAGCCAAGAAAGCCAAGGCATTTATGGCAGCTGCTACGTCATCTAGCAGTACCCGCGTAGTCACGGGTCGGGAACTTGATATTCTGTGTCCTCCCAACTGACCCCTGAGTGCCCCAACTTCGCCTGCTCCCAAAATTTCCATCATGAGTTGGCCGCACACCAAAGACCCCCACCCCTTCTGAAGGCATCTCGCGTTGAGGCTTTCATAGTTGCTAGCTTATTTATATTGCTTTTTATTACTAGATTCTACATTATTGTTAACTTATCTTGACCGCTACTTTCAGGGCTCTTGATCGTCAGCCGAGCATGAAAACGTCACACAGACCAGTCAAGCGCAGATGGGTGCGCCTTTATGGACCTCTCGGAGTCTCACAGCACTTGAAGAGTTTGTGCTCAGCAATGTATTATTTATTTCCGGAACCCAGCTGAGTAGCGCTCGACACGCATATCAGCTAGTAAAGCGGGTGGAGCTCTAGACCGAGCCAAGCTAGTCGAGCTAAGCGGCCGAGCAACACTAGTCGACCAACCGAGCTGAGTTGCGCCAGTCAAAAGCTAGTCTCAAACTAGTCATGCTTGTGCTTGAGCTTGCCCATCCACTTCTGCGCACTCTCCGTAGCATTGAACGAAAAGAGCGTCAAAAAATAGATCGCAATGTAAATAAATAGCTGGAACAACAATCCTTTGCTGCGGCCCGTCGTTCCGTGGCGTGGTCCATCCACTGTATATCCTGGCCCATAAGTCCGTGGGGAACTGGTGGGGAGCGAGGAAAGGGCAGCAGTTACACCACCAACGTCCGCGCCCCGCACCGTGGCGACAATCTTGCCGTTGGACATAAACACGAATGTGGGCACCGCAGATATGCTATAGCGGCTGGCAATTTCAGGCGACTGGTCTATATCTACCTCCGCCATGGTGACATGGCTGTGCTGCGCAGCCAGGCGATCAATTGCCGGTGCGATGGCTCTGCAGGGACCACACCAAGAAGCGGAAAACTTGAGCATTGCTGCGGGCTTGGCCGCGAGCACGTCGACCTCTTTCAGCGTGCTCACCGTCTTCATTGTACGTGCTTAGCAAATCGCAAGACGAAAGGCTCTGAGGAGAACCCGGCGAGCACACGGGACCAGCTCGGCTGAGCTGGCGCACAAATGACAGACCAACTTAGCGGACGAGAATCGAGAACGCTGGTGACTACGATCTGCAGCTAGGCAGCGTTGCTTGGCAGGAACGCGGTGGATCCACGAAGCATATCTGCGGGGAGCAGATAGCGCCGGGCGACCACAGCCACAATGGCCATGTACCGTTCCCAGCAATTGCCTGGCTCGAAGTCCACGGCACCTACGTGCTGCTCGTCCTGCCACGTGACGACACCGTGAAGACATGTGCAGCTTGCTACCTACGCTGGCTCCCGACGTCGAGCCTGCCTAATTTTGCCTATATAGAATACGTACACGCGACAGACGTTTGTGGTGTTGGGACCACCACGCCGCGTGGTGATCCGCACCCTCGGGTTGGAAACACACGCGCGCATAATCAGCAAATTTAACCAGACTTAACTCGCGCTTAGTCGTGGCGATATGGATGCAGTGGCAGTTCAAAAGGAGGCAATAAATTTGCCCGGGCAGCTATCACCAGAACAGACGTCCGGGCCGTCAAAGGCTCCGGCGCCCGCCGACGCGCCTCGCTCTGCCAGCGACGGCCCACGAGTCCCCGAGCTGTCCAAAAAGGACGCATTGCCTCAGGGCCCAGAACGCAGGCGGTCTGGACGTCAGAGACAGCAGCGCGACATCTATATCCCCGAGCTGCCGCAGAGTGGGGCCGCTAGACGTGCCCAAGACGATAAGACCGACGCCAAGGGCACCAAAGGATCCCGGGGACCAAAGAAAGCCAGAGGTGCCAAGGGCAGGGGCCCAGGCGGCCGAATCGCGAAAAAGATCGTCAAGCTGCGATACTCGAACAGGCAACCGTGTCCCACGTTCGGCCCCGTCGAGATCGGTGACTCGCACGAGCTGTTCTGGCTGCGCGTGACGCTACGCGAGTTTCTGCTGCGGTTCGACAAGCTCTGTCGGCTGCCCACGCGACACTCTGCCACACTCAACGATCCGCTGCAGCCCTGGAACGACTACCTGTACAAGGCCGTGATTGTGGCCCTGTTTCGGTTGGTTGAGAACGACAACGTGCCCATATTCACGCAGGCGAGGCAGTTCCTGGCCGAGATCGAAAAGAGCCCCGCCGACTCTCCGGCACTTTGGGATACGCTCGCCGAGTTTCTCGCCCAGTGCGATCCGTACGCGTCCAGGGCTGATGATCTCCACGGCGAGGCCTATCGGCTCGAGCTTCTACGCAGACTGATGGTGCTGACCACCGGAACACACACCATCCGGCTCACGGTTTCCAACGACCTTGAGCAGCTGCAGCAGCTTCAGAAGGAGTTCACAGAGAACGTCAAACGCTATCAGACCCAGTGGGAGGACACCCAGGCAAAGCTGGAGAACTTGCGCGCCACAGACAGTGAGGCGTACGAGACGAAGCTGGCTTCTGCAGAACGGTCGACTGAGGACAAAATCTTCCGCGCAGAGCAGACAATCTTCCAGCAGGTTCGCAAATACAACCTCCGGACGAGCCCATTGGGCACAGACAACTGGGGCAACGTTTATTGGGCACTTCAGCAGAAGAGCAAAGATATCCCCGCTTGGGGAACCTGGATTCTGTGCGAGATGCGGTACCCTATACATGGGAAGCCTGTTGTCGAACAGTCTGACAGCATGGTGGCCAATATGTTTCGAGCATGGCAACAGTTAGAGGTCAAGCAGCCCAAGAAAAAGGCACCCAAGCAAGAGGGACTGAAGTCCAAAATTAACATCAAGCTGACAATGAAAGATGCGGGCCAAGACACAGCGATGGCGGATGCACCTGAGCTTCCTGCCCAGTCGACGACCTCCCTGGAACCGGAGACAGAGCCCAAGCAGAAGCTAGAGAGAGATCCAGTACTTAACGGTGATCACACCCTGCCACAAACAGCTCAACAGCTGATCCAGCAAACAAGTGGACAGCCAGTTCCGGCCCAAACAGCAGGCGAGCCAGTTGCGGCCCAAACAGCAGGGGAACCGGTTGCGCCCCAAACAACAGGACAGCCGGTCGTCGCTACTGGCAGTCAGGTCCAGGAAATCCTGTCACCTAAAAAATTGGCCGATCCTACTGGAGAGCCGGGTCACGACGCGCAGCAAACGACTCAACAGCCGATCAGCACTCAAAAACCTGTTAAACAAGCCCAACAATTTTTGACGCCAGCAAATGGCGCTGGTGTTACCCACAACAGCGATGAAGTAACGCGCGCAGACAGCGTTTCCAAAGACGGCCTGGTGACCGAGTCGAGTCCCGCCCAGCGCAATGCCCCGCCTACGCTCACAGCGTGCCCAGAAGTAAATGGAGCAAATGTTGAGCAAGTGGCGCCTACAACCCAGGGACAAGCGGAGCTTGCAAAGAAACTGCCAGGCTCAGAACAGACTGTGCCAAATAGTACCCACGAGTCACCTTCTAAAAGCAAGGGCCGCAAAGCTGGGGACGGCACTGACAAGCCCACCACGAAGAGAACCAAAAAGCGCAAGCCTTTTAAATTTGTCGAGGATAACGCTGTGCTTCACACCGTGGCAGGGCGCGAGAATCTAATGGCCCTGGCGGCCTGGATCAAGGGCCAGGTTGGAGCCCCACAGAACGCATTGGCTGATGAGATCGAGTCTCTGGCCTATTATTGTTACGACTAAATAACTGCGAGGACCTAGTTTATTACTTACAAGTACTCCAAGGGGTCCTTGTCCGTCTTGGCGATGGTGATATCTGCGCCAGTCAGCTCCTTGGCCAGCTGTTTCGCCAGGATGGGCAAAAACCCGCGCTCGGTGTTCGAATGCCCAGCAATAATGGCGCTTTTGCCCGTCTCTCGCAGTTTGAGCATTTCGTGGTGGCCCAGTTCACCAGTGAAATAAACGTCTGCGTCTGCATCCCCCAGAATGGAGCCACCCGACCCCGCGCACATGGCCACCGAGGTCACGGGCCTGAGCTCGTAGTCAGGAGCAAGAACCACCGGCACGGTCGCCAGACCTAGGTGTTTCTTGACGCGCGAAATTAGCTCGGCAAAGGCAACAGGTGTCTCCAGCACAACGAGGCGGCCCATGCCGGCGCCGTCGTGGCCCTCCACGCCCGTGACTGGCTCAATCACCGACCGGCTTTGCTCGAACTTTGTGCCCCCGGACACCACGTCTGCGAGCCAGTCGTTGACGCCATTCTTCGCAGCGTCTACAGCAGTGTGTGGGCAGTATACGCTGATCCCATGCTTAACCAGACGCAACAACGAGCGCTGCTGCGGGTCTGCGGGGGTGATGCTTTTTAGACCGCGGAAAATAAACGGGTGGTATGCAATAATAAAGTTTTTGCGGGCGGCGATCGCCTCGTCGCACACAGATGCTGTGAGATCAATTGTCAAAAGCACCGACGGATCTGCTGTGTCGCCGGGTTCCGAGCTGTCGAGCAGCAGGCCCGTGTTGTCCCAGGAGCTGTTGGCCAACTCCCGCGGGTACAGCCGCTGGATGGCCCTGGTTGCACTTCTCACCGCTTTGCTCATGCCAGAGTCTTGGTTCTCGTGTGTCAGGGTTTGGTTGCGTTGCGGGGCAGGTCTCGTCCAGGCCGTTGTGGGGGGGTTTTCTGAGTCATGATCACCAGCCAGCAGCTGGAGAAGGCGATCCGGGGTCAGCTTGGAGCCACTCATGTCGAGGTTATAGATACGTCCGGTGGGTGTGGCCAGGCATTCGAGGTGATAGTTGTGTCGACGATGTTCGAGGGCAAAAATAAGCTGGCCCGGCATCGTACCGTCAACCAGGCACTGAAGGAGGAGATCGCGAACGTGCACGCATTTACCCAGAAAAACTACACCCCCACCGAGTGGGAGACTACGCAAAAGCAGTGAACCGCTTGAGCATCTGGTTTTGGATCTCCTGGAGCCGGAGCAACGCCGCGGCCCCGAGTTTTTGCACGCGATCATCGCCGACAGACTGCCATGTGCCGGCTACCCAGTCGGTGAGACGTGCCAGTGGTTGGGGATAGAACTCTGCCAGAATTCCACCGGCAACATCGGCAACCGCCAGGATACTCGTGTACAGAGCCTCCGTGACTATTGTATCGGTGTGGGCGAGATTCGCCTCCCACACTTGGACCATTTCTTTGACCATATCGGGCATATCGTTTGTAGGATAAGCCAGGTGGAGGATCAGTGCCAGCGTCTTCAGCCAGTGTGCGTGTAAAATAGGCGCAAAGGTGCCCCCGATGGTAGCGCGCGCCGCCCGCTCACCCGCGGCCACTAATGGAAAAAAGAAGTAGCGTGCCACCGGGGAGAACTTATTTATCGGCTGTTGCACTGCTTGGCCCTCGTTTGGATCCTGTAGTTTCTTAGACATTCGTAGCACCTGAGGGCCCAGGCGGTCCTCTTGTTTATCTCGAGCACTCACCACCAGCTTGTCTTGCAGCGCTAGAGCCATCGCATCGGCCCCGGTAATGAAAGCTTTGTGTTGGGCCTGCGGAAGGAGCTGGCTAGCTGGGCCGGCACCCCGGTACTCTTTGAGCTGCTGCGCAGCCAAGACCAGAGCGCTCATCAGGCTGGTGCGCTGGTACAAAGAGTAGTCGCCGCCCGCAAGCAGGCTGCATACCTTTGGGGCGTCTTTTGGCACGGCCACCAGTATCGCTGTGAGAATATCTTGCCGTTTTTCGGAAAAGTTGTCGATGTTGAACTTGTCAGTGAGGCCAGCCGCAATCCGAAGCAGTTCCAGTGCATAAGTCGCCACCTCTGTACCAAATTGAGCTTTGCGAAGAATAAGGTTGGCCCCGTTGTACAGACCACTCTGCATCTTTTCGAAGCTGTCGCTGCTCAGGTACGCTACGAGATCCTTGAGATAAACTGGAAGGGCAACTTTTTCTTCTGGACCCTCGTCGTCGCTGTCAAAGGTAGCGGTGTCCTGCTTCTGGGAATCCTTGGGGGGGTCGCCTGTAAATATTGGCTGGATGTCGGCGGCGTCTTGCGCGTCCACGTCCATGTACTGTTCCTCACTCTCCAGCTCGGAAACAGCATCGTCAAGGCTGAGTTTATGGTCCTCGGTGATGCACCACTCGTCCTTATCGTAGGCTATCTCAAAGCGAAGACTCTCGCCAGCCCTTCTGCCCAGGGCCTCCCCCACGAGCGTGCCCAGACTTCTGACGCGGTCGCTCAAGTTCTCTAGGTGATTGGAGACGGCCGTGACAAAATTCAGCGACTGCGTGACGCGTTTGGCCGCCACGGGAGCCAGCTGGGCCGCACAGCTGAGCAGAATCTGGGTCTGGGCGTCTTGAACCGCCAGGCTTGTAGACTGGAGCGTAGCCTTATCGCCCCACACCGAAATATAATCTGTAGTGAGACGCTCGAGATTCTGGGGCTCGACCACCAGCACGGACGCGCGCTGGACTTTTTGGTTAAAGGGAGGAAAGCTTGACGCTGCAGTATTAAAGATGCTCACCGTCTGGGGCGGGTTTAGAAAGCTCCAGATCGCAGCGATCGCACCGACAGACGCGCTTTCGAGAGTTCTCAGAACGGCCTGGGCAATAAATATCTGGGGCGCAGCGCGCAGCTGCTCATATGCCAACTTGAGTTTCGCCAAGTTGCGCGGCACGAATACAGCAGCGGCCGTCCCTGGGTAACCGAGCTTGAACACCTTGTCGACCATGTCTGTGGGGATCTCCCTGAACTCGGTCAGCTGTTGTGCAAGCCAGCGGGTGTAGTTTTCCCCACTGGTGAACCAATCGTGGGTACTCAGCATAGACGTCACGGACAGCAACCGCGACCCGCAGAAAAAGGTAACGACGTCTCTCTGCGGGTAGCTCGACCACACGTCTCGTACCAGCGTGGCAGTTCCGAGCACGCAGGCTAGCAGGCCCGTAAGGAGGGTCAGTTCGGCGTCCTGTCCTTTCGCAGCGTGTAGGGCACGGATGCGGGACAGCAGGCTGCTCAGGCCCGCGTAGGTCGAGAACGCAGCCACAAATGGGGCCGACTCTACGTCCTGCGCATAGTCGGGCACTGTTTTGGTCAGGAGAGCCGTGTAGAGGGCCAGAATGGCCACGCTGGGTCGAATTGCGCCAGAGGCGGCCGCCAGCTGGAGCGCCCGGTCCACGGCCGCGCGTGGCGGGCTATTATGGAGCTCCTGGGCCGCACTTTCCAGTTCTCGGCCGCTCATTCGCCAGCTTTTTCTACCGTGATTGTCTCTATCGCAGGACCTCACGTGTCGTGACGTCAGGATACTACGATATATAGCAAGATGCACGCATATTTGAAACGCAATGCCGTACCATTTTGAAACAATTCAGCTGCATGGTGGCCAGGTTCCCGAACCTGTGACCAAGTCTCGGGCTGTGCCTGTGTTTGCGACGACGTCCTATGTGTTCGAGGACACCCAGAATGCTGCAGATGCTTTCATGGGCAAAGCCCCATCGTATGTGTATTCGCGGATCGCAAACCCGACGAACGAGGTGTTTGAGAAGCGCATTGCCGAACTCGAAGGCGGCGTGGGTGCGCTGGCTGTGGCGTCTGGCCAGGCTGCCCAGTTTATTGCACTGGGCGCGCTGGCCACGGTGGGCCAGAACATTGTTTCGAGCTCGCGCCTCTACGGGGGCACCTACAACTTGCTAAAGGTGTCGTTCAAGCGAATTGGTATTGAAGTGCGCTTCGTAGACAGCACCGACCCCGACGAATTTAAGAGACACATTGACAAGAACACCCGCGCCATATACCTTGAGAGCATTGGAAACCCCGGCTACGACGTCCCTGACTTTGAGGCGTTTGCTGCACTCGCCCGCAAGAGTGGCGTGCCACTGGTCATCGACAATACGTTTGGCGCTGGCGGCTATGTGGTGCGGCCTATCGAGTACGGTGCTGATATTCTCGTCGAGTCTGCGACCAAGTGGATCGGCGGCCACGGCACTACTATCGGAGGTGTGGTGGTCGACTCAGGCAAGTTTCCATGGGACAAGTACGGCGACAAGTACCCCAACATCGCTGGTCCGTCGCCCGCCTACCACGGTCTTAACTTCCACGATACCTTCAAAGAGAGCGCCTTCATCAGCTACCTGCGCTTGGAGCAGCTCCGCGACTTTGGTCCGGCCCTAAATCCGTTTGGCAGTTTTTTGCTCCTGCAGGGTTTAGAGACTCTGTCCCTCCGTCTGGACCGACAGCAGGAAAACGCCGTCAAGCTGGCCGAATTCTTTGACAAGAACGAGCACGTCGAGTGGGTCTCATATCTTGGGCTTCCAAACCACCCTACTCACGACGTCGCTAAACGCTACCTGCACCACGGGTTCGGTTCCATGCTCTCTATCGGTGTCAAGCCCAATGGCAAGGGCGAGGCCGCGGCGCCTCACGTTGTTGACAATTTGAAGCTTGCATCCCACTTGGCAAACGTAGGGGACGTCAAGACACTTGTTATTGCGCCGTTCCACACAACCCACTCCCAGCTCACCGAGGACGAAAAAAAGGCTTCTGGCGTCAACCCTGAACTTATCCGCATCTCTGTAGGTGCGGAGAACGTGAACGACATCATTGCTGATTTTGAGCAGTCTTTCAGCATCGTCTATTGATCTATAGAGTGTAATGTAAAGTTAAACTAATATATCTCGCAAAACTGTTGAAGGTTGCAACTTTCGGCACTTATCGACGTGTATCTATGGACTTGTAGTACTAGGCGTAGTAAGGCGTCGCTGTGCAAAGAATAAAAAGCCCCACTACGAGTGCTCAAGCCGCTTAGCTCTGCATTCGTCAACTCGGCTCAGGCTTCCATTTGGCAGAGGAGGTACATTAACTTTAAGCTAGTGGAACCGACTGCATATCTATGGTCCTGTACTGCACGTTATATCAAGCTAGCGGGAACTGTGCCATGTTCTAAGACCTCTGAGGAGGTAGCTGAGTCCCACGCACCACCCTATCAGTACCAGTTTTTCGACCTGGCAAAAAGCGAGTTCGCCAAATATATCCGCGGGTGGGAAGATCATATTGACCAAGAATCCCGATGCAACAATGATAGTGGAATAGAGGGCGTTCTTGGCCATGGCGGCAGTGTGAGCAACTCTGTAGCCGCTTGCGGACCCGAGAACAGCCACACGCTGTATGCGTACTTCACGCGGGCGTCCGGCAGCCTGATGCTGCTCCGAAATCTGTTGGCGCCGGGCTTCACGTCTTCTCAGGCGCCGGGATCTACGCCGGGCTCTACGACGCCCGGCTGGACGTTCGACCCGCTCCGCAGTCTGCGGACGTGGCTCTTGCACCGTGTGCCAACGTACAACAAATGGAACGGCGGCCGGCTGATACACACTCGCCTGTCGTCGCTCAGCAATCGTCTGGTATTCAGCAGATGGTTGGGCTGCATGACGAAGTTCACCTTCCCCTGAACGTTCGACCCGCTCAGCAGTCTGCGGACGTAGCCCTCGCACCGTGCGCAAACGTACAATAAGAGGATCGAGGTCCGGTCGATACACTCTCGGCTGTCGTCGCTCAGCAGTCGTCTGGAATTCGGCAGAAGGTAATTCTGGAGCCGGTTGGCGGCCGTGCATCTCCTCCATATCCCGACGAATCTGGTCCCGAAACTGGCGCCAACCCTCAAGTGCATCGGCGATCCGTTGATACTCGATCTCCGAAGAGCCATCTGAATCCTCGATTGCACCAGAGCCTTCTTGATTCTCGATTGCCCCAGAGCCTCCTTGATCCTCGATCGCCAAAGAGCCTCCCTGATCGGCAAGATTGTCACTGACATTGAGTAGTTGAGGTTGTATTTCATTTGCTTCATGGTACTCGCGTGAGTTGCTCTCGTCCAGCGCGCGATGTTGTGGGATATTATTATTTGCCGGGAAAGCTCTGGTACGCAAGCGCGCTCTGATTGTCGACAGACGCTGTCTCAAGCCCGTTAAATACTCCCGAGGGGGACGAGAGTGTGGTATTGTAGACTGGGGTGTATCCTGAGGACTTGTAAACGGCTCCTGGTAGAGAAGATCGATGAACCGGCGTCGGGGTCGAACCAAAGGCATGTTCTCCATAACCAAATCTGGGTCAGGAAAGGCATCATTTCTGTGGGTAAATTGCCAAGCAGTAGACGGCATGCGAAACGTTAAGTCTAGTGCGGAGAATCGAAGACGGCGGCGGCCGAATATCCGGACCCATGCAGCTTCATCTTCCTCGGAACCCTCCTCGCGCAGTTGCTGGACGGCCGCCTCGCGCAGTTGCTCGAAATGCGCCATAGCCTCATTCGGTAGCGGGGGGTAATGTTGCGAATACGCCCAGTGGCTTAGGGGAGTGGGACCACCACTCACAACAAGTTTACGGCAAAGAGGACAAGTATTTCTCTCCTGCTTGAACCAGGCGTCCAAACAATCTCTGTGGAACGTGTGCTCACAGTGTAGAATTCGACACCAAGCCGACACGGCAAAGTCCTCCAGACAGATGGGGCACTGCTCCCCCTGTCGAACAAGCGGTGAGGCCACATCTAGCTGCGCGACCCGGGTTTGATCCGCAAGTTTTTTCATCATCGCCTGGTGAACGGACAAAGAAGACAAAGACGACATGTTCCGGGAAGGGTCCAAGCTCTCGATCATCTCGGTTTCACGGACCGAAGGGTTCCCGGCAAGGATACCTGGTGACGACAGCAACGGATCATTGGGGGCAACGATCTGGCTCCTAATATATACCGTGGGCCAAGGACGGTGGCTACGAACACCGTCACTTGGTCCTGGGCTTGCTCTTCCCATAGGAGCAACGTCTGGCTCCACGCTGGCAGCACCAGTGTGGTCATCCGAAAGCCCAAATTCGAGCGCTGTGTGAGGTAGAGACCGAACTAAGCGTTCTAAGCTGAGATCTGCTCCAGAAGCGGGTTGGAATCCGAAGGCTATCCGTGTTTGAAGTGCCGCAAACACCGCACTGTTCAAGAGGTCACCAAACTCCATTCTCAACCAACTCACGGGCTCGTTCATAGAAGGTCTCCTATCGCTAGCATGTGCCCCCACAATTACTATGGGGACACGGCCGTCAGAACGTGTTGGGTAGCAGAAGAGCCGGCAATAGGAAGGGCATTCACCAGGCTGTCGACCAGACACTGTGTCGGCGATCTCCCGTGCGTGCGTGCCATCGAACAACTCCGCAATATAATCCTCGATATTAGTCCTTTGCCCTTGGTAATTGGCTTCACGGAGGCCGTTGCGTTGCGCGGCGAAGGGGCGGGAGATCCCCACGAGTTCAATGGCGGCAGCCGTAACGGCAATACCAAGGAAACCAGTAAGTGCCCTGGCATCTGGAGGGGTACTTTCAGACACTCTGAGCATTCTTTCAGACTTGATAGGGATTTGGATGTTTTGCTCTTGTTTACTGTTTAGATGTGAAGTTGCCGGCGCGCTGGGTGGCACCTGCAGCAACCCAAACAGGAAAGTGGTTCAAAGTGGCTAGATTCGGTTCCGATACTATATATAGCAGGTGCAGTGAGTACCATTGTTGCAGGTGCATGGTCGCAGTTGGATATACCACACTCAACTTTGAGGTGAATATACGCAGGATACGAGTCTCACACAAGGAACCGGCACGGTCTTCGGGTGAAAGTACCATTGCTCATCAGCCGTTTTTCGGCACCGGCTTGGATTCTTACTGCGTACCATTGCAATGTTGGTCTTGTCAATTCGAGGGACCATGCCCGGCCAATTCGTCAAACTGACGGGTTTAAAAAGAGTGTACATAGTGGCAACGACTTGAATCAGCAAATACTGAAGGGCATTCGTAAACCAAGGTTTAACCATCACGAACTTCAGACGATAAGCTTCACGAACAATTTCATAGCATTAGAGCATCGCGCCCTATTTTAGTCACTGCAATCACAGTTCGAAAAAGCCAGACCCGGTTGCTCGATGACTAAACACAAATGATAGGGCTCAGGGCCCCAATGTGACGGGTAATACTCAAAACTCTAGAGTAGCGCTGGGCAATTTCATCCTAGGAGACGCCTTTAAAACACCCCTATCCTTGTTACAAAAGTCGAAATGGGAGGCATCTCTGCAAAGAAAGTCGATTACTTCAACAAGCTTCGTGAGCTGCTCACCGAGAACAAGTCCTTGTTCTTGGTTGGAGTTGACAACGTCAGCTCTCAGCAGCTCCACGAGATCCGTAAGGCTCTCCGTGGCCGCGCTACTGTCTTGATGGGCAAGAACACCATGGTCCGCCGTGCGTTCCGCACCCTCATTCAGGACATGCCTGACCTGGAGCGCCTGCTTCCTTTCATCAAGGGCAACGTTGGTTTCGTTTTCACTAACGAAGACCTGAAGGAGATCCGTGAGATCCTTCTTTCCAACCGTGTGGCTGCTCCTGCTCGTGCAGGTGCCGTCGCTCCTGTCGCCGTATTTGTCCCTGCTGGTAACACCGGTATGGAGCCCGGCAAGACCTCTTTCTTCCAGGCTCTCGGTGTCCCCACCAAGATTACCCGTGGTACCATTGAAATTACCACGGATGTCGAGGTGGTCGGCCCCGGTGGCAAGCTCGGTCCCTCTGAGGCCACGCTGCTGAACATGCTTAATATCTCTCCGTTCACCTACGGTCTCTCTGTTGAGTACATCTACGATGACGGTCAGGTGTTCAGCTCTGACATCCTTGACATCTCTGACGAGGAGCTCACCAACCAGTTCTCTGCTGCTGTCCGCAGCATTGCGTCTATCTCGTTGGCTACCAACCTGCCCACTCTGCCCGCCGTCAGCCACTGGCTCATCAACAACTACAAGAACCTGCTGGCTGTCTCGATTGCGTCCGACTACACTTTCGAGGGCTCCGAGGGCATCAAGGACCGTATTGCGAACCCCGACGCCTACGCTGCCGCCGCTCCTGCTGCTGCTGCTGCTGGCGGTGCTTCCGCTTCTTCGGAGGCTGCGCCCGCTGCCGCCCAGGAGGAGGAAGAGGACTCCGACGAGGACATGGGCATGGGTCTGTTCGACTAGAGTATTCAACTAAGTATCGTATTTTCGTAATGCCCTTAGAAGTGTGCTTTTCCCTATCTCCGCTGCTTGTGCAATAAGTGGCTGCGTTCTCGATTTCCAAATTATCTTATTGATGGTTGTTAATCGGCTAGCAGAAAATCGGATATCCACCCTTGCCCATGACATTTTTTTTCATCTCTCCATGAAAAGACAAAATGACCAGGAAAATAGCCCCAAGGCTGCGAAGCATGGGGACGATGAAACACCGTCTAACCTCGAGGTAATTGACGATGAAATGGGCGAGTTCGAGGACCCTTATGGCGATGACTTTGAGAGCGAGGACGAGATCTTCGAGGCCGGTGCGAATGGCGAGCCTGACGCGGAGGACGACATCAATGGGCCTGCCAAGCCTGTTGAGGAGGAAGAAGTTGAGCACTCTACTCGTGTCTATTTGCCCCACAGAACTGCACCTCTCGGGGAGAACGAGGTCATGGAACCGGATTATTCCACCTACAACATGCTCCACTCAATTAATGTCAAGTGGCCTGCCTTGTCTTTTGATATACTGCCCGACCATCTGGGCCAGGATCGTCGCATGTATCCACAGACAGTATATCTGGTCACAGGTTCCCAGGCTAAGCGTGCCAAAGAGAATGAGATTTCGGTGCTCAAATTCTCCTCCCTGTCCAAGACCCTCATCAAAGATGAGGACGGTGACGATAGTGACGACGACTCGTACGACACTGACCCAATTTTGGAGTCTCGGACTCTGCCGACGAATTCCACGACCAATCGCATTCGTGCGAACCCTTTCGCTGGCTCCACTGGTGAGTACCTAGCTGCCTCGATGGCTGAAGATGGAGCCGTGCATATCTGGGATATCAGCCAACAGGTAAAGTCTTTTGATCAACCAGGAACCGTGGTGTCAAAAGAACACACCAAGCCTATCCATACCATCAAAGCGCATGGCTCTGTCGAGGGTTTCGGTCTTGCGTGGTCTCCTCTCATTCAAACAGGATCCATACTCACGGGTGATGTCTCGGGTAAGATTTTCATGAGCAACCGTACCACAACGGCCTGGGCTACTGAGACGAGTCCCTTTTTGGGCTCTAAAGGGTCGGTTGAAGATATCCAGTGGAGTCCGTCTGAGAAGACTGTTTTCAGTGCTGCTGGCTCTGACGGGTTCATACGTGTGTGGGACACGAGGCAAACTCCTCGCAAACCGGCGATTAGCGTAAAGGCGTCGTCTACGGATGTGAACGTGATTTCATGGAACAAAAAGGCCTCTCATCTCCTTGCTAGCGGTCACGACGACGGTCAGTGGGCGGTGTGGGATCTCCGGACTTTCACATCTGGTGAACCTGTTGCTAAATTCAACTTCCATAAAGCCCCTATTACCTCCATCGAGTGGCATCCTAGTGACGAGTCCGTGCTCGCTGTAGGGTCAGAGGATAACACAGTGACACTTTGGGACCTTTCGGTTGAGGCTGACGACGAAGAAATTGCTGCGCAACACAAGGAAGCCAAGGGAGATCTTGACGACATTCCAGCCCAGCTGTTGTTTGTTCACTGGCAGCCTCAAGTTAAAGAAGTGCAGTGGGACAAGCAAATACCAGGAACGCTTGTTTCTACCGGTAGTGATGGGTTCAGCTTGTGGAATACAATCAGTATATAGACGCTGGCGTTAAGTATACCGTATAGGGCCTCTGCCTTTCAATCTTCTACTGCATAAGTGTCGGTCGCATTTGACACTAAGGTAATGATTTGTAGGAAGTTATGTCTGTGGTTTGATACCATGAATAGTTATGTGTAGCCAAATATTCCAGATCGTCTATAGGATACCTATGAGTCGTTCTTTAACGCCGCGAAATTAATATCTCTCAAAGGTGCGCGGGTGTCTGTAGGATGCGGTTTTGTGATGTGCCTGAAGTCACCGCCCTTTGGATATCGACCGTGTTTTTGACTGGCCTCCGTGCAACATATTATTGTACAAGTTGTTCTGCAGTGGTCGAAACTGATGCCGCGACAAGCTATGCAGCCGCTGCCTCGTCATCTGTAGGTAGTGAGACGCGGCCGCTGCCCGGCCCATTAAACTTGTCCAGAATCCACGGCGAGTCCCTGATATAATAGTATGAGGCCATCAAAAGTAATCCCGACTGAAGGAAAGCACAAAAGACGACTGGGGCCCAGGTAGACCACACGGCCCCCGTCCGGAGCGCCAAGGTGAGGCCCCACAGAAACCCGCCGGGCGTTTGCATGAGCAGCGCCAATACGGACAGCGAACCCGTGTGCTTTAGTTCGTACGTCGTCTTGAGCTGTGGGTAGTACTGCAGACAGCCAAGAACGATGCCTACGAGGCCGAGAAAGTTGCCAATCAGACGCGAATGGGCGGGACACAGTTCTGCGACAAGCACAAGCAACAGAACCCCAACGTCTGAGGCCGTAACAAGCTGTGCTGAGCGTTGGAGTAGTTTGTGCGCATGCGGCTCGGGGACGCTGTACATCACTGCCAGCAGAAGCACCAGGGCTGGCCCCACAAACGCAGCAGCGATCTGAGCCATTCCCATCAGGGAATTGGCACACTGGGCTGGTGTGAGGGTCGCGTAACAACACAAGATCACATCTTTGCTGTTAATAACTATGTTTCCCAGCATACACCCCGCGCTGAGGTTCATAAGGAGCAGAAAGTACGGGCTAATGCCGTCGGTAGACTGTAGCCTTGCAATGTTCAGCTGCTGAGGCACATAGCTCACGATGATGCCAACAACAAGGCCAATTGAAAGGTACGCGCTCCATTTCGAAAAGTGCACGTACTCCTCGCAGCTCATAGCGAATCCCTGTTCCTTATGTCATCGTTCCTTATCGTTTCGCATAGATTGTTCGCTTAAAGAAAGCGTGTCAGCCTGGTTAGCACACCAGTCTAGTTGGGACCCAGTTGTTCAATGCGGTTGCAGTGTTAGCTGCGGCAGCGACCCAATCCACTTGGTTGTGGCAATCGTTCATTATGTGGCGTTATATGCAGCGAAAACTGACTAAACCTAGTCAAACCTAGGTTACCCAAGTCATCCCCACATGGCCTGTGTGGTGCTGAGACGGCAAATAGTTCTGTAGCACTTAGACCAACATTCACGCAAAAGCCCTGTTTCATCACCGATAGGTGCCTGAGACTATATCAAGATTACTGACTATCTACAGCCGCATAAGAACAAACTGTGTTTAGTCACCCGAATTGACAAACGAGCTTCCTTGCAATGCCTACAACCCCCACAGCGTTTGCCGAGGTGACGCGGTTCACAGTGAACCCGCTGGTGTTACGGTTGCGAGTTCTCTCACTGTATCGTAAGTTTATCCGACGCGCACCGCAGTTCGTGGAGATGTACGAGCTTGGTTTCTCGTCAGCGCTGGTCCGCACCATGCTTCGCAAAGAGTTTGAGCGGAATCGGTATGTGAGCGACCCGAATGTGCGCAACATCCTGCTAGCACGCGGCAACATGGAGTTCCAGGAGACTGTCAACTTCTGGAAACAGGGCTGCCACGTTCTGCGTCACTTTGACAACTTCGAAAAGTCGGAGATCGAGCGCCAGCCCTCGGACTTTGTTCGCCGGTTCATCAAGGGCGAAGCATGACGTGAACATGAACATGAACATGATTCCCGAGGCATTATAGTTGCTCTGGGTCAGTGTATCTGGAAGGAGATGGGTAGGGTGTAAATAGTGTACCCACTAAATCAGGCTAACTATAGCTCGGTTCTTTTCTCGAATGCACGCAGCGTCTCGCCGGTGCTGTCAATCGAGTACAAGAACTGGCACACCTGCTTGCAGATGTCCAACTCTTGCTCTCTGAGGGCAGCGTTAAACAGCTGAACAGTCTCTGTCCCCCCGGGCTGGGCGCTTCCTTGGGCCTGCAGCACCATGAGGTACTCACTAGCGGTTTTCAGGCAGCCATTTGCCAGGCTTTGGGAAAACAGGCTTTGTGGCTGCTCGCCCACCGCGGCAAAGAGACGCCCCCAGTATTTTGTTTCGGTCTTTCGTGCACATCCGGCCACAACGCGTGGCCAGCTTTCAAAGTTCCTGACCAGACCAAACGCGAGAGTCAGCGCTCTGCTCTCCTTTGGCTCTTCGACCAGCACATGATGCAGTAGCGACTCGAGAATCTGGTCAAAGTAGTCGAGATTTTTGTATTTTTTTGCAGTCTCAAGACACTCTGTTGTACCTAGCTCTGCCTCAAGTACTGACGGCAGGTATCCTTTGAAGCTTGTAGATAAAATCGTATACTGGAAAGAGTCGTCAAAGCTTTTGGCTGTTTCTGGTTCGACCAGCGTTAGGATTCCTTTGCATGTGTCTATGGCAACGGGATAGGCGTCCAGCTCAACCACGGCAACTTCCGCGAGTTTTTCCTTTTCTATGCCTCTGAGCAGTACTGCCACATGCCCGTCAAAAGACCAAATGCTCTGGTCGTTATTCAAGTAGTAAAATTCGACACCGGTCTCCATAGTTGACCGCTTGAACTTGTGACTTTTCTCGTCGTGGGTGATTGAAACGAGCCTGTCGTCAATCAGAAATATGAATTTTGAGTCTGTGATATAAGACAACGAACGCACCCTGCCAGGCGCCACAAGCACGCTGCTAAGGGTCATTTCTTTGTACAAGTCGAGATGACCATTCTCCAAGTCGAACATGTACAGACTCCCGTTGTTAGCTACTGCAGTAAGTTTGGTGTCTCTGACGTCGAGTGCCATGGTGGTGCCAGGGAGCGTCCGCGTGTCCACCACTTGCGCCTCGTGGTTACTATTGTCCACACAATGGTAGACGCGTATCATGTGCTGGCCCGTAAGTGTTGTTGCAGCAATGATGAGGTGGTCCCCGTGCCAGCACAGTCCTCCACGGATAACAAATTCAGCATCCGCAAAGTCGATCCAGTGCCTAGTGACTGTGGAAAAGCAAATGACTCCCAAACTGCCCCCAACCGCCACAAAGTGGCCGTCATGACTGGTGCTGGCAAACATAATGGGCCATGAGGTAGCCGGATACGATGGCGGAAGTGGAACAATAAGCCATGGGTCGGTGGGTAGTTCGGTGCACTGGGCGTCGTTGTATATCATCAGTCTGTCACTGCTTGCCAGCACAGGGAACTGCGCTCCTTGGGGGAACTGGGACACAAGACGGGTCATAGGAACATAACACAGTTGATTTCCCAGTAGCAGAAAAAGCCAGTCGGAGCTAATTGACCACTCTGCTGCCATCACAGGCTCGTGCGTACGGACTGTGTATAATATCATGCCTAGCGCCGATACCAGCAAGTAGCCGCCCTTTTGGCCCACTACCAATACGCTACCGTTGGTAGACCACGAAAGACACGTGATGTCGGATTCGCTCGGCAATGGAACTTTTAAGGGGTTCTCGTGAGTGTCCTTGATGGTATGGAGTCTCAGCTCGCCCTGGTAGACCACTGCCAGCTTCGCCAGTCGCAAATTGAACGCGGTAGCAGGAACGACGGCTCTCGTATCCTCCAGTGCATTGCTCAATCCGCTATCTTGCGGGACATCCAACGCACCGTCTTGTACAATGACCTGCCCATCAGCACCACCCAACGCACTGTTTAGCTCACCATCTCCTGCACTGTCCAGCCCACCGTCTTCAGTTGTACCTTCGTTTGCTACGCCATTGGCGCGAGAAGTAGCCGGGCTGGCCGCCTGGCCACCGTTACTGTGCGTCCTTCCATTGACCGGCACCATTCCGGCTTCGTGTGCATCACCAAAGTATCCTGAACCCTTCTCAGGCACACATATGAGCTCCGCGCTAAGGTGCTCGCCGAGTTTGACAACGTAGACTGCGCCCGAGCTGAGTGTGAGAGCCAGACGGCCCAGCAGCGTCGCATGGCTCGCCGCCACGACAGTAGTCGAGCAAGTTGCAGGCACACCAATCGAGTCTAGCTTAATTATGGCCTGCTCGTCGGTCTCCCAGCTGATCAGCAGCAGGCTCGTCGGTCCAACAACTACCAGCGTTGATTCCAGACCGCACAGCCCGACAACAGGCTCTGAGACGTCCAGGACTCTGCTCCCTTCCAGACGTAGCTCCCGAGCACCCAATGCCTCACCCGGGCCCGGCCTCAGTGATGTCCGCGTGTGCAACACCTCCACGAGGTCCTCCTTGGGCACCACTGAGTGCACCAACACCTGGGTGCGCCCGGGACCACAGCGAACCAGCGCGACGTGCGAACCAGTGTAGCTCGCCACAACACGGGTATAATTGCCGTACTCCTCGGTCTCCTGCGGGCTCTGCTGGCGAAGGAACAGCGGCGCGAGCGGCTTAAGTCGGTAAAGGCCAACCACCGTGGCCGAGACCGCGATCACGAAAAACGTGTGCCGCGACACGCAGAAGGAGACCACGCCCTCGTCCAGCGGGGTCTCTAGAAACGCTCCGGGCGGCCTCAGCGTGCCTGATGGGCCGTCTGGCCACAGCATTTTCAGCTCAATCTCCCTCCGTTTTACTAAGTCTGGGGATGCTGGGTGGTGGTGGCCGGGCAGAAGAGTCTGTGCGTGCCCGCTCCGACCACCTACGGGGCGCTGCTCGCGCCGCTTGGGACAGCGTCCTGGGCTCAATGCTCGAGAGCGCGGCGCTTGCGCTCGAGGATCGCGTTGCTGCGCCGGGTGCATGTCCCCGGTGTCACTCGATATGGATCCCGGCGGTGACGTGCCGCCTGCGGGTTGTTGCTCAGCGTGGACATGCAAAAAGCAAAAAGGCGCGTAGGCGAGCCAAGGAACGAGCCGAAAAGTACCTAGACTCGGTGCGCAAGCTGAAGCCTGATTTTGAGCCCAGACAACACCAGCACAAACGTTTCGTCCAGTACAGGTGCGACCGCTGCAAATACAATTGGGACAACCCAATTAGAGCGGTACCTACGAGAAAAGTTCAGCTAGGGTCTGCCAACGGCATTTCTAAAGGTGTTGCTGCGCGTGAGCGTACTCGTAAACGTAAACAGATCCCGGCCGCTTCCACTAACGCGGCGCTGCAGTCTCTAAAGAAACCTGGTTTGGCGCTGGATGATTTTCTCCTGTAACGGAAGCAACCAATGTACATGTATGTTCCGTGAGAGATGTTTGTACCGGACTATAACAGGCTCTATCACGAAGTGACTATCAACCTACGCCGAACGACTGTGCCAAGCTGCAAAGCTACGACGAACGGCTGTGCAATGCTCTGCGATGACCTACATCTCACTGACTGTCAGTGCACTACCTTGTATGAGAACCTCAATGTAGTCCGTATAAGAAGGCTACTCGCGAATCAGCTCGCTGAGATTAAGCAATCTTCCAGTGCTATTATGCCGGCCAGCGTAACCCCCTGTGGTAGCAGGTGCTCAGTGGTTAGCTATCCTGTCCGAAATGCACCGGCACTGTAACCCGCTAGCACCAGGCCCGTAAACTAGAAATCTCTGTGATTCTGTTGTGGCCACATCTCAAGATGCGTTGAGTGAACAACTAAGTAGCTGTTAAGATAAGTTCACTATAATGTAGAATGTAGTAATAATAATTAAGCAATAATACTTAGCAATATAAATAAGCTAGCAACTATGAAAGCCTCAACGCGAGATGCCCTCAGAAGGGGTGGGGGGTCTTTGGTGTGCGGCCAACTCACGGTGGAAATTGTGGGCGCGAAGTAGGGGAAGTTGGGGCACTCAGGAGTCAGTTGGAAGGACACAGAATATAAAGTTCGCGATCCACGACTACGCGGGTACTGCTAGATGACGTAGCAGCTGCCATAGACACTCTGGCTTTCTTCTCGCTCTCAGGAGAAAAGCTCCATGAATAACGGTAAAAGATCGTAGCCAGAGGGTTTCAATCATGCTGTCCTTCCTTTGACATCAAGTCTTTCCTGTTCAGTATGGCTACCCGGGTGACCGCCAGCGGTCAACGCCACTGGTCCGCTCCAAGTGTAAAGAACCCCATATGACTAGGACATTCTTCAGGCACGTAGTGCCTGAACCACCTTGTCCGTATCAGGTGAATATGGCAGGCGCAGAGATGCGCACTCGTTAGGCGGCACGATCCAGCGCATGTCGAAATTGATCTTTTTCTCGTACCACTTGCGGTGGTAGAAGGGAAGGTCTCCGAGAAACTCGTCAAGGTGACGCCTCACCTGACAACTGAGTGCATCGCA
>JAJMGW010000077.1:0-22555 GCA_030582755.1 Wickerhamiella galacta | reverse complement strand
CACAGCCCCAAATGTCGCATCCATATTTTCCCATTTTTTCCCAAATGTCGGTTGCGAAATTCTGCCTGCACCTGGGTCGTGTCTTTTGGTTAGGTTACCCGCCACTCCTTTTAGGGCGCTCGCCTGGGTTACCCGGTGCCCGCTCGTGTCTGGGTTACCCGGTGCCCGCTTCTACTGCGGACCGGGTCTTTTCCTCCCAGCCCTCCTCGCCACCGACTATCACCGCCCACCCACCGCTACTGCTTCGTGCTCGCCCCGACGTACTCTCCACTCGCCCCTCTACCCACCGTGCTACTTTCAGCCCCACACCTCCATTTCTGTGCCTCTTGTTTTGCTCTTTTTCCCCCACATCCCCACGTATCTTTCTATTTGTAATTTATTTACACCATATCTTGTCATTTTGACACTTTTCCAGTAATAAACTCCTGCTATCGCCCCTTCCTCTCTCCTGCTATCGCCCCTTCCTCTCTCCTGATCCCGCCCATCCCCCCCCCGCCCTCCCCCCCCCGCCATCCCCCCCCCCCCCCCCCCCGGGGCGCAGGCGTAACAAAAATAGATAGTAAACTCTACGCCGCTGCAGGCAGTCGCTGGAATCCCCACGACGTCGCTCAACCGCAACTTCATATATCGTTAAATAGATATGCAACCAGTGAAAAACATTTACATGCGTTGCCAGTCCGGGGCTGTGCAGCCTACTTGATCATCCAGACTCCAATGGCCACAAGCCCCACAAGACAAAGCGCCGTAATAACGCCGGCGCCTGCACGGTCCTTGCCGGTGACAGGCGTCGAGTCTGCGAGCGGGTTGTTGAGGGATCGGCTCTGGGTGCCTGCATCGGCGGAGCCCTTCGAGGAGCCGCCGGTGGAGTTTGACAATGGCGCGTGTTTTTGTAAAATTAAATTGTTCTGCATTACCTCGAGGGCACACATCTGTTCACCAAGTCCGTATTTGCCGTCCCATGAGCCCTTGGTCCAGTCTAGGCCACAGGTGTGGCCGTCTGTGCCACCACTGCAAGATTTGGCAGCAGCAGACGCCGACGACGCGAGCTTTGACATGATGTCGTTGCGCAGCGAGTCCACAAATATAGCAGTGTGGCCGAGGAAGCGCGAAAATATACCCCTGAAACATCGCTGATCGTTGTTGCAGCGCATCGTGCCGCCAAGAGGCGCACACGACGCCTCGTACATAACACCGTTATCGAAGAATACTTGGGACCGCTGCCATAACGCAGTTGCGCGCTTCTCCCATTGAGATGACCCGTTGGTATAGTTGTACAGGAAAGCTGCCCCGGACATGAAAAGACCGTAATTATAAGTCCACTCACCCTTGGAGTGCTGCGAGCAGTTCTGGTTCAGACTGGCGCCATCGTAAAGGCGCAGGTTGCCGCCAGTGTCCTCGGGGTTTTGAAGAAACTGCACGCTGACAGTCCAGTCGAAGATCTTGTTCGCCCAGTCTGCGTACGTGTGGTTGTTAGTGTAGCGAGCCAAGCGCGCAGCCAGGTTGAAGAAACAGCCATTCGAGACGGTATTCTTGTAGTCGTAACCCGAGTTCCACGTGTATATCTGCCACCGCAGCCCACCGCCGCAGTGCTGTTCGTCCCACCTGGCTGCCATGGTGTTGAAAACGGCCTGGGCCAGATACAGCCATCCAGGCTCGTTCTTGCCGTCGGGGTTGGAGAAATTCCGCTCAGCCGCAGCCATCACGGTGATTCCCCAGAAGCCCTGGTCATCGTTACCCTCGGTCGTAGACTGGTTGGTGGGCATGTAGTCGTTATTGCTGCCTCTTTGGTACAAAAGGGACGCTTTTAGCTCCTTGTTGTACGAGTCGTTGCCAGTCAAATACCAGAAGTCAAGCATAGAGTTCCAGGCAGCGCCAGCTTCCCACCAGTAATACGGGTCGACCATCATCCCGACCGTGCCACCATATTTGTCGCCCTCGTAGTAGTCCATCAGGCCCTTGGCAATGAGATTGGTGGCGCTCTGGACAGACCCGTCGGAATCTACATTAAGGTCCACAGCACCTACTTGAATAAAGAGCACACACAGCGCCCAAACGAGGCTTGACGCCCGCGAAGTCCTCATAGTTTCTGCCTTCTCCACGTTCAGCCTGCAGGTTAGTCAGTTGGACGCGTCTATAAATATCGGGGCTAGGAACGACTCAGTGTGGCTGAAGCTGAAAAGCGCTTGGAAGCGGTAAAGCGATGCAGGGCAACGTGGCACGGGGCGCTTGATCGCGATTGCGTTTTGCGGCATCGCTTTTTAGTCTTTTCGGACGCACAGAATTTGAGGGCCAACCGTGTATATACGTCGCAGCCGTAACCCCGTCCCCATTAAGGTTTGTAGCAGTTAGACTAAACAACCGCAACATTTTTGCGACGCCACTCACAGACGTGCCAATCGCCACTCACACCGTGCAACCGTTCACAGTAGCGTACTTTGTTATCTGGGCCCTCACAGTGCAGCACATCTAAATCCGCGGTCCTAGCTGGCCCGCCATTAAAGCAGTCATGATGCCCTGCAAGTACCCAAGCTCGGGCAGCGCAGGAAACTCGGGTGCCCTGCCAAGCACGTAGCGCGCTGCGTCGACCAAGATGTGTGCAGTCAGGCCCGTCACTGCAGTCTCTGTGATCCGCTGGGCGTCCTTCGCGTCTGCAAACCGCCACTTGTCGGCAAAGATAGGGAATCTGTAAAAGTACCACGAGTGTCCGGACCACGTCGTTTTCACCAGGCAATCAGGGTCCACAGCTGATAGCTCGAGAAACGATCGCAGCGTCACAGTGTACACGCAGGCCACCTCGTCTGCAGAAAGGCGGGGAGCCAGATCAGCTACAGTGACGGGCGTGGCAGGGTCCAGGCTTTCGACAAAACATATGCACGGCCTCACCACGAGGTAATTGCGGCTCAAGTGCGCGGGCAGCGCGGTGATACGACGCACCTTGAATTGCGTGGCATCGAACCCGATCTCCTCCTTCGCCTCGCGCAGTGCTGTGTCCCACCAGCTCTCGCCCTTCTCCGCGCGCCCTCCAGGGAGAGACGTCTCCCCAGGGTGCGACCGCATGGTGAACGATCGCACATTCAGCACGACGTTGATCCCATCAGGGGCCTCGTACAAAATTATCAATGTGGCTGCCAATTTGCGTGGCGGCAGGCTGTTCCACAGGTTATCGCTGTCGGGGGACGCCAGCTGGTGCAAAGTCTCCAGTTCTATCTCATGGCCCATTGAAACGCAGCTCACTAAGACGAGTCAGGTACCGAGGTGAGACGCATATCCAGTAACAGGACGACTATGTATTCGGTAAAACGAGATGTGTGCTCAAACTAGGAGATTATGCGGTAAAATTACTCGCGGGCGTGGGCGCGGGTCATTAGACGCAATGGTGGTTTAAAATAGGATTCTATGTGCCGAACTGCTGAGTGATAAATAGCTAGTCTTAGCGGCTGAACTGGATATCGTCGATGCGCAGAATGCTCTTGACGCACTCGGAGGCCAGCGATATGGCCGAGGTATTCACGAGCACAGGTTGGAGCACGTTCTCCGTGGTGATGTCGGCGGTGCCGCGACGCATGGATATACCCGTGGTGATCTCTCCGAGCTCGTGCTTATGCCTAAGGTTGGTGACGGCCTCAATGGCATCGAGACCGGCGTTTTCAGCTAGGGTGCGGGGAATCACCTCCAGCGCCTGGCCAAACTCGGTCCAGCACACGGACTCCGTGCCGGCCAGGCCGTCAAGGCCCTTGGCCTCCATGCCCATAACACGAGACACCTCGATCTCCGCGGCACCGCCGCCGGCAATGAGGCGCGGCTCCTTCACGAGACAGCGCACCACACACAGGGCGTCGTGAATAGACCGCTCGGTCTCATCAAGGACCAGCTCGTTCGAGCCACGGCACACAATGCTGCAGGTTCCAGCCTGAGACTCGCCGTGGTCCTTAATGTCGATGCCGGTGATGCTGAGGATCTTGGCCTCGTGCTGCTCCACCTCCTCGACCAGCTCGGCGCTGCCCAGCCGGTCCTCTGAGAAAGACTCGATATCGGCAATCGGGCTGCACCCCAGCGTTCGCGAAATGAACTCAACCTCGTCGCGCTCAATATCCTTGACAACCATAATGCCCAGCTTGGCCATAAAGTGCAGAGACATATCGTTGACGGCGTCACGCAGAATGGACTTTTGGATCAGCAGCACATTGCACTTGCTCTTCTTGATGATCTTAGCCATGTTGAGCAGGTACTGGCGCTCCTCCTTGAGGATCTTGTCCATCTGTCGGTAGTCGCTGACAACCACGTGGTTCTCCAGGTCAGGCTTTGGCGGGGACAGCTGGAACTGGATGAGCGCAATCCGGGCCTTCTCGACGCGGAGCGGGCCGCCCGCACTCTTCACGGCGGTCTGGCGCAGAACAAGGCCGTTGACTAGCTCGGTGTCGTCGATGGTGCCACCAAGCTTTTTGACGAGCCGCACGTTGCCCAGGTCGACACTGTGGCGGTTGTTCGGATCCAAGACCTTCAGCACGGCGTCAACGCACATGGGCGCCAGTTTGCCCGAGTGCTGCGACACGATCTTCGAGTTCAGCGACGTGGCTGCCGCCTGCACGAGGTGACGGCGGTCTGCGAGATCGATCTTCTCCGACATGCCCCGCATGATCTCGACGGCCCGGTGTGCCGCGCGCTGGAATGCCTCGGCAATCAGTGTGGGGTGGATGCCCTGGTCCAGCAGGCGCTCGCCGGCGCCCAGCAGCGCTCCGGCAATGACGACCACCGACGTCGTACCGTCGCCGGCCGCCGCGTCCTGGGCCGCAGAAAGCTCCACAAGCATGCGTGCCGCAGGGTGGATCACCGCCATGTGCTCCAGAATGGTGTGGCCGTCGTTACTGATGATCACCTGGCCCCGGCTGGTCTCCAGCATCTTGTCCATGCCCTTGGGGCCCAGCGACGTGCGGATCGCGTCGGCCACGGCGCGCGCAGCCGTGATGTTCGACCGCCGCACCTCCTGTGGCTTGTCCTTGTCGCGGAACGTGCTGTTGGCCGGCTTTCTTGCAGTGGCTACGGACATTGGCAGTAGGTGACGAACTTGTGCTCAGTCAGCCGTTTTGGCGAAAGTGCTAGCACTTTGCCCGGGCGGCGGGCGTGTGGATACTTTAGTCCAAAATACCTTTTATGAGGTACAATAATACACGTTAGGAGCTAGTCGACATGTGCGCGGGACCGCAGCAGTGGCGAGTTTGGGCCAAAAACCTCGGCAAAGTTTATGAAGCGGGGGCGCTCGTCAGAAGCGAAAAAGCCTTTTTCAATGAGGCCCTCAAGCAGCGCCTGGTCGCCATAGTGCTCTAGGCGCCGGTGCTTCATGCTGGGCTCAACACCGTACGCAATGCGCGCCAGATCAATGAGGATGTTGGCAGTGAGTCCCCACACTGTGAGCTGGCCGGGCTCGCCGATGGATTTCTCGCGCGCTAGCGTCTGGATAAAATGCTGCTGGAACTTGATGCCGCCCCAGTCCACCACCTGAGTCTTGTATCTTTTGGGGTTGAGGAACAGCGACAGCGGGACCGTGAAGATGCTGTGCACCTCATCCGACGGCGCGTGGGAATCAAAGATGTCGGGGAGATTGGTCTTGTAGCTCACCGTGCCTGGTCGCGCAGAAAGATATGCCACCACCGGGACGACCGTCAAAAACGTAGCGCTTAGATACGCGGGCATCGTGGCCAGGTAGTTGATCTGGTCACCCGCCGGCAGCCCACTGTCGAGCGGCAGCTGCACCTCCTCCCAGGCCTCTCTGCGGGCGACCTCGTAGGGCATCTCATTCTCAAAGTCAGCCTTGCCACCGGGCAGTGCTGCGTCCCCGCCGTAGCTCAGCCGCTGGTCCCGGAGTGTCACCAAGCACGATAATTGGCCGTAGTGGTCCGTGTACAGGAGCGCAAGCACTGCTGCGCGCCGTCGCACAGCCACAGAGTTCCAGATATTATTGGGCGACAGAAGCCGGGCGTTCCGTATATTCCCCAATGCCTGTGCTATGGTCCCCGCCATATCAGATCCGCATGTGCGGGGCTTACTCAGTCGCGCATTGAAAAGAGGCAGTTGGCTGTCAGGGGATGAAGCAATTGTGTACTTGCGTGAGTTCAAATGATGGTGTTCCAGCTGAGCAACGAATTTAGTTCAAGTTGAAGTGGTCTACCCAAGTGTACTGTTAAGATAAATAATAAATAGATAAATAGATCACCATTTGGAAGGGCCAAAAGACTGGCCATGCTCCAGAACGATCAACGGCTCCGCACGGCCGTCTTTGGTGTCAAAAGCTCCGACGTTGCCCCACCAGTTTGGCGGCGACACGTGGGCGGACGTGGCCACACAGAATATTATGAGCTGGCCCAAGGCGACCGCTAAATCAAGGCCACAAGAAAGCGTGTAGTTATATTTTGCCCACCAACTGAACCAGTTCCTCTTTATCCAGAACGAAAAGACAAAGCCTATCCCCACAAACACGGCGTAGTTGTACGGAGTAGCCGGAGGCAGCGCCCCAGACGAATTGAAGAACACCGGCCAGTTGATGTAACGGGCTAGAGACCGGGGCCATTTTCGAAGCCACAGCCACGACAGTACGGGCATAGCAGTCCCCAAAATGAAAAAGTACAGCAGCGGCCAGTAAATTTTCAAGGTCCGCTGTGACCCGATAACACCCCATATAGCTGACGAGCTGTAGAACACGCTAGCCAAGGGGCATGAGTAGCCTACCGCCTGCCGCGGATCGCACAGATCAGGGATGGCTCCCTGCGCCCACCAAATCGCAAATATTTGGACTAAGCCGCCCCAAACGCATCCAATTAGCTGCACTGCAAATACTACGCGCGGGGCCAACTTCAAGTAGTGGCCAAACTTCATATTTGAAAGGTAAGTCATCGAGGTAACGTTGGTATAGTACGTCAATGTCTTGAACATCATAAGACTCACAGCACTTCCCGGTTGGATGTACCCTATTATCAGTTCCGCCATGACATTAAGCCCCACCGTCACGTTACTGATAGCGTAGATGAAAGCAGATGGGATCAGAATAACCGCCGCCAGTACGACGGCCAGGAACAAGCTCCCGACATTGAAATCCGTGTACACCTTGGACACGATAATCAACAACGCCATACACAATACCAAAAGAGCCACATACCAGAACATGTGTGTCTCGGGATACGCTCTCATCAACCTCATATGGATATCGCTGATATTGTCACTAGACGTCTTCCAATACCTAACAATGTCCTTGAGGTCGAATAGCAGAGTGTGGGCAAGCAGTGACGTGATAGACGCCATGCCCAGACCGTACGCAATTGACATTGTGGACGACATAAACAGAGGCGAGTAGCTGTTATAGCTCGCATCGTTAAAACTACCACTCGCATCCACTACTCTCGTCACATCGTACTGGTTCTGGAACCTGTCAAAGATGCTGGACGAAACCATGGGCAGGTACGCCCCGTACCACACGTTGGCGAAATGGAGGATAGGCGCTGCCAGCCAAAACATAAACAGAAGGCACGCACCCACATTAATAAAGGTACCCAGCGGGGGGACCAAAGGGGACCCCAAGTACGACGACACCTGGTTCCAATCAAAGGTCACGGGCAGTAGCGCAAGCCCACTGTTGACCCCAAATAGCTGGTTCACTACCGAGTTCGCAGGTGCGATCCAGGGACCAAAGTCGAAATAGGACAACATTTGCATCAAAAAAGACGGAACCCACTGGTACATGGTCCCTATCACCGCCACGATTGCAAAGAGGCTCAGGCGCGATATCCTCCACCCGTTGGCAACGTAGTTGGACTTGACGTGGATGTTCGTTAACAGCGTCACGTTCACAAGACTGTTGGGCCAGATCATTGCTGCAGGATAGATGAAGATGCGCCGCACGATCCCTGCCATGGCTAGACCAATGGCCTGCGTGGCGATAGCGTACAGTACTTGCGCCAGCTTCGGCATGGTCTTCTCCTTGTAGAATTGCTCGATGGTCACAACAGTGACCGCCGAGTAGGATGGGCCCAGTGACGCCGCCGACATAACGGTGATGAGCGCGTGCTCTTTAATGTTGAACCGGCCAGGGTTCAGCGGATAGCCAAAGATCGTTTTGCGCGGCACAATGTACTCCCAAAGACGGCCCACGGGCCACGCAAAGACCGTGCACACAAACGGGGTTAGAGTTCCAGTGGGACTGTGCAAAGAGAGGATTGTATTGGCGGCGTTCGCTACTGTCGTAACGACGAACCCGATCGCCCACATGCGTATCGTGTTCTGCGGCAGCAACGGGTCGTCCACGGGCAGCACCGCGGCACGGACCTCAGCATACGGCGAGTTCTCTTCCGGCTCAATGTCGAGCGTCTCCTCGGGAATCTTCTCCCGCGGGCGACGCCGCAGCTGGTTGACTTTCATTGTCGACCGCTTAGCAAATCGTGATCCTCGCACTTATCACCAAATATCGCACATGATTGTCACATAGCATAGTTATTTGTCAAATAATGACCCATATCGCAAGGTGGGCTGCACCTGAGGGCGACTGTTACTGCTGAGGCGACTGCTACTGCTGAGCGGCCGTTACGGCTGAGGGCGATGTTGATACCTGGCTTGTCTGACGTTTACACCGGAGGCCATTATCAATCTGTCAGTTCTCGTAAAATAATGTCTGCCATTCCGCCTTTAGCGTCAGCCCTCGGCCTCGAACCGCACCCTGAGGGTGGCTGGTACCGCCAGACCTGGGTGTCGGATGTCCCCGTCACGCTCAAGGACGGCCGGGTGCGCCCCACCGCCACGCTAATCTGGTTCCTGTTGCCCGCAGGCGCATGCTCGGCGTGGCACCGCGTACGCTCTGACGAGGTGTGGCTAGCGCACACCGGTACGGTGACCCTAGAGTTGGGTGGCACGGGCCAGTTGCCAGAAGTGGCGAGCACCGTCCAATTGGGCACCGGCACAACAGAGACTTCCCAGGTCATAGTGCCCGCAGATGTGTGGCAGCGCACTGTGCCGGGCACTCAAGACGCCCTCGTGAGCTGCCTGGTGTCTCCAGGCTTTGACTTTGCCGACTTTGAGCTGGTGCCCGAGTGACTTGGCTGCTAGTAAAAGTAAAGGCCGTGCGAAGCACGCGTTAGTAGTGTAATGAACGTTTCTGTTATAAATATAAATGTTGTAATCTTTGCTCAATTGGATGGCTCTGGGTATTCTAGTTTCAACCGCCACAACGCGTTGGCCAGGCCAATCTTGTCGCCGTTGGTCAACTCCCTGCCCGTCAGCTTCGCCTCAATGTAGCTGAGTTGGGAACTCAAAGCCTGCACTACCCCTGCTATACTGGTGTTGCTGTGCAATTTCTGCGCCTTTTTCGCCTCTGCACTTAGTCTCCCTACTAGCTCACGCCTAAAGCGGGCTACATGTGCAGCTCGCGTTCGGTTATCAGTAACAAGGCAATCCATGAGCTCCTGTAGAACGGTGGCAGCCTCTAGCATAATCTTTGTTTGAGCAATTAGCACCAGAGACTTATCTTCTTCGAATGAAGGCGCCAACCCGGACAGCCTGGTGTCACCGGTCACCAGAGGGCAGCTAAGACTCTCAAACTCAAATACTGTGGAGAACATGGGCCTTGCAGTCAGAGACACTTTGAATAGAGCGCATACAGCATTCCCAGGATTAGATACCTCAGTCTCGACCACGAAGGACCTGCAGTCGCCTTGGCATAGGTTGCCGAACAGCAATGTCTCGCATGCCTTTTGCTGATGACCCGACCCGCTCGTCGTACTCAAATCCAAGACCTTGGTCACACGTGCCCCTCTTGACGGTATAATAGTGGCCCTGGCGCTTCGGCGTAAATAGCAGCGTTCCCGGTCAACAAGGCCACACAGGTACTTTTTGAGCTCCTCGTCTGTCGACGCATACCTATACAAACCACCAGTTTTTCTCGAAATATAGTCCAAGAGTACGGGGTTATGCCCGTCTGTCACCCCGATTGTGTGCACTGGCGTGCCAGAGTGAACAAACGCCGAGGGAATAGTCGTGCCCAGAGACTCCCCGTCGCTCACCACGATGACAGACGACATATGCTCTTCGGCGTTGAGATCCTTAAGAGCATTCTCAACCTCTGCGAGAACAATACTCATATCGCAGGTCCCGGGGCTCCGAGAGGCATCTAGCTCGCGGTGCGCTTGGTCATAACTGCGAATAATTTCTTGCGACGGCAACGCAGACGGTATCAGTTTGGTAGACCCTTTAGTGTATATAACCAGTGCCAGTCGATCAAATACACTCATCCTTTTGACCACCTGCTTCAAAAGTTCCTGGTACTGCCGGTCGGAGCCGGTAGTAGCGTTTGGAATACAGACAACCAAGCTCAGAGGGATATTGGGGAAAAAATCTCCACCGGAGATCTTTTTAAGTGACCCACTTGTCTCGGCAATAGGAAATTTGAGGACAGGATAGTGTAAAGCCATGTACCATGACGTTAATTCAGCATGCTCCCCAGCCAAAACCAGAAAACTGAACCCCGCTGTTCGCAGTTTGAACACTAAGGAATCAACCCCTTTTGCGGTATTGAACTCTACACTTGTAAGGTGAGTTCTTATGTCGACAGTGGCCTTGACATTGGGAAACCCATCCTGATCGCGGACTATCAAAATGACATTCGTAAACAGGTAACAAGTCGCCAACGTCCAATTGATGCCGTTAGCAGACGCGCTGAATCTCGTTCGCAGTCTAAGTGAGCCCATATTCAGATCCTTGAGTGCAACACCCTTGAATTTCAGACCGCCAAGCTCCTTTGCAATCTGAACTCCTGACAGTATATCCTCGCCATTTTGTGTGTATGGAGAAGACAGCAGACTACTTCTCAAACCAGTGACCGATACAATTGTTTCGAACACCACCGTCGAATCGTTCGCTTCCTGCTGGACAGTGATCGCAGATAAAATAAGGGGGCTACTGGCAGAAGTTAATCCCGGGCTAAAGCTGTCCAAGGTAAAGTCATTGTTCAGGCGCTCCAATGAAGCAAACTCGCTCAGTTTGGGCTCGTCACTAGGACTTGCAAAGTGTGGATACGTTTCGAATTGTTTTTGCGGCGTCATTGGAGACGTTGTAAAACTGCCACGCGATGAGGACGGGCTATACTCTTCGGGTTTCTTAATAGGATGGAACTCGTGGCTCGCATGAACAGGTTGTTCGTCAAATGAATTTTGATCAGCGTCACTGCATATGTGACACCACATGCCGTCCTTGGTATTGGGCGCCCCAAGGGTCTGCGCGAGCTCTTTGATGCACTCCTTGTGCGCCTTGTGCGAACAGTCTAGCTCCACAATGCACTCGTCAGCCAAGAGGCACTCAATCGGGAAATCGCACAGGGCACACACTGCTGGATCATCTGACATCTTGCTCGATCCACTGCCAAACGGCGTGTATTTAACAACACATACATTTGGCGCTTCTGCCAGTGTCTCCCTGCTGTCGTACTCTCGCACGTTGCCCAGAATTTTCTTGGGCTCGTCAAGGAGTCTCTCAGGTCCGCAGCCATGTGGTTCTCTCTGACTACCGGTGGCCGAATGGTGACGGAACATGAAGCCCTTCATGAGCTTGCGGGCGGACTTTAACGTGCGCTCGCTGGGACGCTTCTCGCACAGAAGCCCGTCCTGGAGCGGGGCTGTTCTGCTCTGCATTCCTGTATCGCACCGATATATGGCGGGTACAAGTTATAATGCAATCGGGATACAGCGAGCCTCACGCGATGGATCATGCACCTGCTGCATAAGGGTACGCCTGATCATTGGATCCAAAATGCAGGGCACACTAACAAAACCGACAACTGACTTTCGCATCTTTGTGACGCTGTAACCAAAGTTGCCTTGAACTAAGCGGTTGCAGTCTCGCAACAGTAGCTGGCCGTGTTGCCAGCATGACGCACATCACCTAACCCTTAATTGTTATTAGTGGACTTCTGATCTGTGGACTGCGCTGGAGATTAGATCAAACTCTGGATAGAAGCATGAAATGACAACTAGCATACCTCGGACATGGCGAGACTGGTCCCGGATATGGGCTAGCCTGGTCCTCGGCTATAGGCTCGGTAATAGCACTACAATAATGCGGCATATGAGCACTCGTAGCTCGACATGTAACTCGCTACTGGCGAATCAGCTGATCAGGTCTGGCGCTGCGGACAACCATGGCCATTGTGTAGTCGCCGTCGTGGCTCAATGATACCAAAACCTTGTCCCGTCGGCTGAGGTCACACACCATTTCATAGGACCCTGCATCGGCTATCTTGCGCCATTCGTTGAAACGGCACCGCTTCTGCTCGTCAAAAGCCAAGCTCTTGTACAACGCCTCCTTGGCCGCCCAGGAGGACGCCAGGATCTGGCTTGCCTTGGTTATATCGACGCCAGGTCCCTCAAGTGGCCTCCTCTCCTCCGCATGCAGAATACGTTGGCAGAGTCGCCCAAGCCGTTGGGGGTTGTGCGTGAGGATTTCCGTAAACCTGCTTGTTCTCACTATGTCACATCCTATCCCCAGAATCATCCGCTTATCCTAGTGATGACAGATTGCCAAATAATAGGGGATGATGACAGTTTATCCGGGTCGCGAACCGTGTAAATATCAACATGTCGGAAACCCAGACCAGGGTGCTTCCAGAGAGCAAATACGATCTGAACTCTTACTGGGGCCGGGTCCAGCATTTTGCGGCCATCTCGAGTCCTTTTAACCTGCTTCATAGTAACACTGACATCCGCCGCAAGCAGGAGCTAATCTCAGAGTACGAGCGCGGCCAGATAGACCTCAATCATAAGGTATGGAAGGCAAAACACGTGGTAGAATCGGCGGTACACCCAGATACTGGTGAAATTGTCCTATTTCCGCTCAGAATGTCTTCCTATGTGCTCTCCAACTTGGTGGTTACCCTCGGCATGCTCACTCCAAACATGGGGACTGCAGGGACGCTTTTTTGGCAAGTCGCCAACCAGAGTCTCAACGTTGCGGTCAATACCGCCAACTCCAACAAATCCAAGCCCCTCACAACAAAACAGCTTGTCACAAGTTACCTGCTGGCGGTCGGCGGGTCGTGCTCCGTGGCACTAGGCTTGAACTCGCTGGTTCCTAGACTCACCCGGCTCTCAGCCACCACTAGAGCGCTGCTGGGCCGTCTTGTGCCTTTTGCGGCTGTCGTGAGCGCTGGTCTGCTGAACATTTTCCTCATGCGTGGCCAAGAGATCAGAGCCGGCATCACAGTCTTCGATGCAAAGACAAACAACCCTCTTGGCGAGTCCCGAGACGCTGCCAAGAAGGCAGTTATGGAGACCGCGCTGTCGCGTGCCGTTACAGCCACGCCTGTAATGGTTCTCCCGCCGCTTCTACTCTACAGGCTGCAGAAGGGCCCGCTGAAGAACAAATCGTTCAAAGTGGTAACTGCCGCAAACCTGGGTCTCATCACTCTAACATCGTTTGCCATACTCCCATTCGCACTCGCCATTTTCCCACAGCGCAGATACGTCAATGGGAACACCTTGGAGAAACAGTTTGATGGCAAGGAGGTGTGGTTTAACCGCGGCATCTAATCATGAATATCTAGCTACGCGGTATCTTAATTAATGGCTACGTGAATGCTTGAATGCAGGCTGGTTCCATACGGACTATTATTTATATTTTTTTTCACTGCGATCATGACCATGCCACGCTTGACAAAGACACTATTGGTCACTAAGAACTCATGACCAGTGCTTCCATGCAAGGCTATTTTCGTAGACGAGCTCGTCTGCATTCTGCACCGACTCGTCATAAAATGCCAAGCCGACACCTTCACCTCCAAGAACAGTCTCAAAAACCTCGTACGGTTTGCCAAGAGTCTTTCTGAATTCAGGAATCTTGGAGGCCGCGGAATCCGCGACAATTGTGATAGCGCATCCACCTCCTCCTGCGCCAGTCAGTTTCGTGGAGCCGAGCCCTAGTGCCTCTGACACCTGGCGAACTTTGTCGAGTGAGGAGTGGCTCACGCCCAGGGCAGACAGTAGGCAGTGGTTAATATCAACCAGCTGCGCTATTTGCATGCGCAGTTTTTCCGGCTCACTATTCCTTCTGAGAACAGTATCGACATTGTCCACGAGACTGCCAATACTCTCGAGGATAGAACTCACCACTTTGGGCCATGCCTCCTTCAATGCAGCCACTTTGGCAACAAGCTCCGAGGTATGGCGAGGAACCCCCGTGTTTGTTAAGACCAGACCTAGTGGCGGGAATGAGTCGTACGGAGTCACGACGGGTGGCTTTCCATCAGGTTGCCGCTGGAACAAGACCGCGCCTCCCCTCGTCGCGACCACATTATCGATGCCGCTGGGATTGCCGTGGATACAGCTCTCACCCATAAACGACCAGCTGTTTATGAGATCGAGCGCCGCCTCGTCGGGTTTATTCTCGGGAGCTGGAATGTGACTCCCCACGAACAGGAGCGCTGTGGCCAGACACACAGAGAACGAGGCAGACGAGCCGAGTCCTGCACCTACTGGCAGTGTCGAGAGTGTTCTGAATCTTTTGCCGGCTGTGTCTGGATCACACAGATGCACGTACAAATACAGAAACGCTAGAGCGGCTGCCCTTGCAAACGGATTGGAGAGTACCTCCAGCTTTTCCTTCAGTGCCCCAACAACGGGCTCGTTCAGGGTTCTGTGAACGCCGTGCTCTGTTACTAGCTCCCATGGCAGCTCTTTCCGGCTCCATGTGACTCGAAGCTCGACATCTGGAAAGTCCAAAAGAACGTCATCGGCGTTCTCTGAGTCGTCTACAAATAGGTACGTGTGCAGCGCCACGGACGCAGCAATGGCGGGAACGCCATATACCACCGCATGCTCGCCGAAAAGAATGACTTTTCCGGGCGCGGACACTGCAAACATTGTCTGTCGACAGCCCTGAGTCTGCGACTTACGTGATTCAAGTTTGATCTGGATAAGTATTGTTAAGTACAACATAGTCGCGAACTATCAAGTATCATCAGCATCAAATATATATAGTCGCAAAAGAGAGAGGTGTCAATCGGATGTGTGGTGTCCAGCGGTTCCCAATGTATTGTGACAAGTTGGTAACACCGTATCGTCGTAATTAAGGTCCACAAGTACCGTCACAAGATAGTATTGTCGCACGGTAGCACATAAATATAGTTGCAAAATATAGTGACGCCAAGCGGCGCATTAGAAAGGGGCCCGCTCCACAGAGGCGTACGATGCCAGCGGAATCTCCTCCATCTGGGGCTGCTCGCGCAACTCCGCCAGCAGACTGTTGCACACGCTGCCGTGAGTCACAATGATCAGCGTTGACTTGGAGACGCGCAGCGCATTGTGCAGGCCGTTGGTGACGCGGTCGTGCATCTCTGTCCAGTCCTCACCGTACGTGCCACTAGACCCAAGGACCTGCGTGTCCCACGCAAAGTCAACGTGACCAACGCTGTCAGTGGGCTGCGAGAAAACCCACGTGTATGATGATACCACGGTGCTAGCGTGGTTGTCATTGGGAGGCGCGCCGTGCTCAAAATAATCGGGCGCCATCCACTCGCCAAACACGCTGCATATCCGCACTTTGGCATTCAGCTCCTGGGCTATGGGAAGCGCTGTCTGGACACACCGCAGAAACGGGCTGCACAGCACCTGAATTGGGCCTGTCTGTACTTCTTTGCCTAGCTGGGCAGCCAATGCTCGCGTGGCGTTCACACCTTGGGCGCTCAGGGGTGGGTCCCACGGCGTCGGGCTCGACAACGCCCAGCTACTATCCTCCTGGTCGCGCCGGTGTCCGTGGCGGACGACCACGACACGCTTGGTGGAGTCCATTAATGTACTGTACTGTCACATGCGCCTGCTTATGAGACAGCTGCCTTGTAAGGCTTTAGTCAAGGCTTCCCGCATGAAAGATAAGACCACACGGACCACATGGACCACCGAGGAGCCATAAAGCCCCCGGAAGCCTCTGTTTGGCGATTCCTGGCTGAGTAGAATGGCCGACCCTGGCTGAGCAGGTATGGTGACCTCCCAACTGACGTGGCTGAACTGGCATTGGTTGGCAACGGCCCCCACCAAAGCTGTCGTCCACTAGGCTATCCCAGTTGCTTCCACACCAGCAAGTAACGCTATTTCAGCACGTAATTGTCAGGACAGACGTTTTGGGCCGCTGGCAACAACCAGTTTGACCACAATCGGGTTGTCAATACAACCAGCTGACAACAACCAATTTTGTCACCAAACTCAAGTTCTAGCTGACGTGCATCTACCTGGCACTGCAGGGACAGCCAGATTCGCTTGGCCAAACGGGCGCTGCAGCATAGCCACGCTCGACCCTGAGTCTGGTGAATGCCACCAACGTTGCCCAACGCGGCCACGGCTCAAGCCCTTACCCGCGGTGCTTCGCAAGAGAAACGCAGGCGATGCTGAGTAACCGTCGCTCCCCTCGTCCAGTAGGTTTCGGTAGACTGTTTGCGCGCGGCACACCGACCAGTGCAAGATGATGAAGGGTTGGACACGCCGGCTGGGCCGCTCAAAAGGCTCCGGCACGGACAAGTCCCGCAAGCAGAGCGACAGTGGCTCGGGTGGAGGCGTGGATTCACAAATCCGACCAGAGGCATTCGACATGTCCAACACTGGCGTGTCGTCGCGTCGGTCAGGGAAGGACACGCCCGGCAGCGCGTCTTTGGGCCCCCAAGCAATTGACACCGCACCGCTGGCCCATTCCGCCACAGCGGGCGCCAAGATGCCACCTGGTACCCCGGGCATTGACGTGACCAGCATGGATCTAGAGAGCCTGCGGCCCCCAGGCCACTCGGGCGGGACCCCGCCACAGAACGCGGGCCGGCTCATGGCGGAGCGCCTCGGCCAGCTCGACGGTCTCAAACCCCCCACGCGGCACAACTCGTCGCGTCTCGAGGTCAGCGAGGAGCGCAAGCTCGAGTGCCTTCCCAACTTCGACGATGTACCCCCAAAGGACCACCGCGAGCTATTCCTCCGTAAGCTCCAACAATGCAACGTCATGTTTGATTTTAGCGACCCCAGCAGCGATCTCTTGGGCAAGGAGATTAAGCGCTTTGCCCTGGTCGAGCTCATCGAGTACGTGAGCACCACTGAGATCGTATTTGACGACACCATCTACAAGGCCGTGGTGGCCATGTTCACAAGGAACATATTTCGGTCCATTCCACCGCCGCGCAACCCGTTCGGCGAGATCTACGATCCCGAGGACGACGAGCCAGTGAACGTGGACGCGTGGCCCCACATGTCGCTTGTCTACGACTTCTTTCTGCGTTTCATAGACGCGCCCGACTTCAATGTCACCGTTGCCAAAAAATACATTGACCACCAGTTCATTCTCACGCTGCTGGAGCTGTTCGACAGCGAGGACATGCATGAGCGCGACTTTCTCAAGACAACCCTGCATCGCATCTACGGCAAGTTTTTGATCCTGCGTGCGTTCATTCGCAGAAGCATGAACAATGTGTTCCTCGAGTTTATCTACGAAAGTGGGCGCTTCAATGGTATCGCCGAGCTTCTCGAGATCTTCGGCTCCATCATCAACGGGTTTGCAATCCCTCTGAAGGAGGAACATAAGGTGTTCTTAAATCGTGTCCTCATGCCGCTACACCGCGCTCGCGCGCTCAGCCGGTTCCACTCACAGCTCACCTACTGTGTCGTGCAGTTCCTGGAAAAGGACCCTGGTCTCACTGAAGAAGTGATTATGGGGATGCTCCGGTACTGGCCCAAGGTCTCGAGCCCTAAGGAGATCCTGTTCCTACTGGAGCTGGAAGACATATTCGAGACCATGGAGCCCATAGAGTTTGTCAAGGTGCAGGAACCTCTTTTCAAGCAGCTCGCGCGCTGTATCTCGTCTCCACACTGCCAAGTCGCCGAAAGAGCACTCGCCAACTGGAACCACAGTTATTTCTGCACCCTGGTTTCGGAGAACTCCCAAGTGATTTTACCAATTCTCTACGGTTCCCTGAGAGACAATGCGAGCCACTGGAACCGAAGTATCCATGGCCAGGTGTTTGTGGCATCAAAAATGTTCCTAGAGGCGAACCCTGTCCTTTACGATGAGTGCGCAACCCGCTACAGAATCGTAAAGGAGCAGGAAGCCGAGGCGTCGACCCACCGCCGCAGCAACTGGGACGCGATTGAGCAGCGTGCCAATAAAGGTGCTGCGCAGAACTCGCTGGTGGCCGCGGTGATCTCTAAGCGTGACAACCCAGGGCTTCCACCGCACGTACAGCCACCCCCTAGTCCTGCGCAGCGACCACCTTCAACTCATGAGCGTCGTCGAAAACCGGCAGCCAAGGCGGGTGGTCCTATAGCAGCGGGTGCTCCTACAGCAGCGGGTGCTCCTACAGTAGCGGGTGGTTCCACAGCAGCTGAGGGCGTCGCAAACTCCAAACCAAGCACACACACCCACGAAAGCGGAGCGACACCGGTCGCAGATGGGGCCGTTCTTCGGGACAACCCTGCACCAGTTGCCGCGCCGGTGGCTGTGACCGGCCCAGCAGATCTTCATTCGCAGGGCGTAACCTCGGTCCCTGCACCCACGAGTGAAAGACCTTACGGAAAATATGCCTTCAACTGGCCAGAAGCGCGGGACGCTCGAGGCCGTGAGGCAAGACCAGAGTCCGCACATGCAGAAGACAGTGATCTGGCGTTTGTGGACTGCCCGAGCCCGCCCGAGGAATTGGCGTCGCCGGCCTTACTTTCATGCCCCCCCTCACCGAGTGAATCGTGAGCATATAGTACATTCATACTAGCGGCTGTAGCTGGTTTATAGTCTGCATAGGTAATTAGCACAGTACGACAATGCGGGGAACGCAGCTGCGCGGTGCGCCTGGAATGTTATATACAAATAAGTTTTATACCTTTTGCTCTAACTGAGCAGGCGTGCTGTGCTCGAATCCTTTGATCACCCGTCGGCTGGGATCGTTCTGCTCGAGGGCGGCGAGGCAGCTCGCCAGAGAGCTCACCGTGCCGCTGGTCCGCTTGAATGGCGCCTTGACCTGGGGTGCACCTGGCGCACCCACCATATAGCCGCGATACTTTTCGCTGCGGTAGTACTCAATGTTTCGACGGTCGGTCGGCCGGGCGCGCAGAGGAAGGCGAGCGTACTTTCTGAGGGTGGCCTCGGGTCTCGTGAGCGCGCGGAAGCCCAACCTTGAATAGTACTGAGCTGTGAACGAGCCTCCAAGCTCCTCAACCCTTTTAATAGCGTACGAGGTAGCCTTGGATGCACTTAGCTTGATCGGTGTTTTCAGCTGCAACGCCCCGCGCGCAAGAATTTTGACGCCGTCAGAGACGTTGCCCAGCGCGCCGGTGCGGTAGAGCTCGCGCATGGTGATAGGCCGCGACGCATCGAGACGACCAGCGTCGATCAGCTGCTGAATTCGGCCCAGGTTGATGCCTGCAGGGCGCGGAAGCGCACTGCGAAACCCGACCTTAGGGAACAGTTTCGTTATCGGCGTCTGGCCGCCCTCGAACCACGGCTTGACGCTGTGTCTGGCTTTTTGACCCTTCTGGCCCCGTCCGGCCGTCTTCCCGCGGCCTGAACCAGGACCGCGACCGACCCGGTTCTGCTGGCGCGTGGACCCAGGGGCGGGACCCAGGTCCGTCATCGCGCACACCTGGCGTGCGCTGGAGAACATCCGCGCCCGGCCAAGCCCACCAGCCCACACAAATTTCATGTTGTCAGCACACTGATCTTGAAATTTCACTCTTCTTCAAGATCTGAGTCAGGCATTGCTAAGAAGCTGGAGATTTTTCGGTCGCCGTTGTGCGCATCAGGCCAGTCGTCGCTTTGAAAAGAGTTGTGCTACGCAGCAGAGGGCTATCCCAAAGGACCTGTTTGACGCGTGCAAATGCACTCCAGTCTGCTCCACCTGGGCAAGAGGCCCCACAAAAGCGCTGACGACACTCCTGGTGAGTCCCAGGCGCCTAGCACAGGCAGCAACACTGATTCCACCGGTCCTAGTACAGTGTCCTCACCGCCGACCGCGGTAAATGGCCCAAACCCCAAGGGCGATGACCCAATGCCTGCGTGCCGCCTGGGTTTCCGGCTCGAATCTGGCCCGCTGGTCATGTACGGCCCCGCCACCGAGTCGACTGGCTGTCTACTCTCGGGAATCCTAGACCTTGAGGTCCTTCAGGACACTCCGCTAGAGGTGCGCGAGGCGTCTATGTCGATTGTGCAAGAAGTGCGCCTCAGCAATAGCGCCACGCTCAACGCCTACCCCGGACCTCGGGTCGTGAACGAGCTCGTGGCCAAATGGAATGTCCTGGAGCATCCGCAGAACTTCAGCAAGGCTATCTACGGGTATCCGTTTTCGCATTTGCTACCCGGGTCGCTGCCCCCATCCATGCGAGCGCCCCTATTCACCATCGCCTACCATCTGGAGGCCGTCGTGTATCCGGCGGATGCCAGCAACCAACCGTACCGGGTGCGGTTGGACCTGACTATAGGGCGTTCTGTGACCAGCATAGTGGACAAGACGTCGGTGCGGGTGTTCCCGCCCACCGACATGTCTGTGAACATGGACCTGCCGTCCGCGGTGTTCCCCCAGGGCACAATTCGCGCCGAGCTGCGGATTCAAAACATTGTGGCGGTGGATGAGGAGGCCCCATCTCGCATCAAGCGGTGGCGGCCTAAACGGATCCAGTGGACCTTCTACGAGACCACGACCATAGTCCCTCCCGCAGCAGCCAACGCCGCCCCTGCGTCACCGATCACCCAGAAGGTTTCGCTGGCCAATGGCTATTTCAAGTCTGGCTGGAAGACAGACTTTGCCCACAAGGGACTTGTGGAGTTTGTGAATGGGGACTTTGCCCCCGGAGCCCTCCAATTTGCATGCAAGGACGTCAACGACCCTGTGCTCGGCATCACGGTCGAGCACTGCCTGTCAGTGGAGATAATCATTGCCGAGGAGATTGTGGCCAACCGTCAAGTAAAGCATGGGATACTTACAGGTAACGCGCGGGTGCTCCGCACCACATTCAGGGTCGCTGTCATGGACCGGCCTGGGCTGGGTATTTCCTGGGACGACGAGGTGCCTCCAACATACGCCGATGTACCTCTGAGCCCGCCAACCTATGACAAGGCTGGGCACCAAGCCTCGTTTGAGGATCTTCAAAACATTATTTTTAGCCCAGCCCTTTCGCCTGCGATCGCGCCTGCCCCTTCCCCTACTCTACGTCATCTGGACCCCACACTACCTGGGCCCGAGCCCACGCCGACCAGCTTTTTGCAAAGTATCGCAAAGCTCAAGCTTGCGGGCAAGTTTTCCAAGAGAGGTGATGAGCCACTCAGCCTCAATGCTCTCGATTCCCTGAGGCCGTTCCAGTCGGCGCCGCCAAAGTAAAACCCAGGAAGGGAGCCTTTCCGCTACGTTATTTATCCCCGACTTGATGAATCCCGCTAACAAATTATTCTATAGATATGCTAGCAACGACCACTGCTCTTACTCTTACTGTGTCTAGTGAAGGCTTGGCAGGGTAGATAGATGCAGAGATAACTCCCCCCGGCTGCTGACTACCTTTTCCCTCATCAGATAACGGGTGCCCTGGTGGGATGAGCGAGCAGGCAGGACATAAACTGCCGCCCAATGTGCAGGTTCTTAAGCAGACAAACCAGATCAAGGGCCTGTACACGGTGATCCGGGACAAGAACACGTCGCGCTCGGACTTCATCTTCTATGCCGACCGTATTATCCGGCTGCTGGTGGAGAAGGGCCTCGATCTGCTGCCGGTCGAGCCACATAGCATTGTGACACCAACCGGCTCGGTGTTCGAGGGCGTCAAGTTCAAGGGCCACATTTGCGGGGTGTCTATAATGCGCGCTGGCGAGAGTATGGAGCAGGGTCTCCGCGACTGCTGTCGGTCGGTGCGCATTGGCAAAATTCTGATACAAAGGGACGAGGAAACAGCCCAACCCCGGCTCTTTTACGAAAAACTCCCTGAGGATATCGCCGAGAGATACGTTTTTCTCCTGGACCCCATGCTGGCTACGGGCGGTTCTGCGCTGATGGCCACAGACGTGCTGATCCGGCGAGGCGTTCCCGCCGATCGCATCATCTTTTTAAACCTAGTGTCGACGCCCGAAGGGCTCCAGACATTCACAGCCCGCCATCCAAATGTTCATGTAGTCACTGGGTGCGTTGACAGAGGGCTGGACAAGGACCAATTTGTCGAGCCGGGGCTCGGTGACTTTGGCGACCGCTACTATTGCATCTGAGCGGTTATTTATAGTGTAGCTTGTCAGTTGTTGAAACCACAACTGGTCATGCTGGCTCGAGCAATCTCGGTACAGAACTTTTAATATTACATTTCGTAGCGACGAAAACTTGGGTTCTCGGTCCCGTTTCCCCCCATTATGCCTCTGATATATTTATTACTTCGGAAAATAGTAGAAAAGTAAGCAAAAAATATTAGCATGTCAAAAAACTGCAGCACCTTCTGTTCTCATATGGTCTCCCACTATAATACTTGGTAAGGCTCTCAGATGATTCAATATGACTGATCGGACGGGAAGTCTTGCTTTCATCTGGATATGGCCGCAGCCG
>JAJMGW010000076.1:0-22715 GCA_030582755.1 Wickerhamiella galacta | reverse complement strand
TGCTCCTTGGCTGTAGGACCCAGTCGCGTTGACCTGTACGTCCATACCACCGAAAAGCTTGGCTGCGTATGAGAAGAATTCAGTCGACGCTTGCTATGCAAACTCACGCCAACCCAGCTGAACTTTCGTTGAACTGTTTTGTTTTCTTCTCATAAAGGACGCAACTGGATCGAAATACATGGGTTTTAGTTGTAGTTATATAAGTTTGTCTGATGAAGCCGTTCTTTCAATGACGCGTGGGTAATCTACTAGTTTATATATTTTCAAATGAGGGCTTTAGGAGAAGTGGTGCGCTGTTAGGGTCCCCTTAGCGATGCCACGATAAGGTGGAAGTTGATATACGCCAGAATCGACGACAGAGCACCGCCTCAAATGACAATATCAGCAGCAACATGTGTGTTCGTTCAAAAGACTCCGCTTGACGACCCCGGAGGGGAGAGAAGGGGCGGCGGGGTGGGGGGTGTGGAGGCGCCGCGATCGGTCTCACGATGAGGTGGCTTCAGGTTTGCAATCCACTATAGGAACTGCGCAATTCTTAGGAAAGATATTCGTATGAGATGGTGACATGATGCCCATGCGGAACTGAAACTGGGCAACCTACAAATTAAATAAAGGTTTTTAAGTTGAGATACCCGACAGTACTACTGTCAGACAGCGTGAGCTGATTTTTTAGCAATCGATCGAGTGCACAAACGACGTTGTTAAACAGCTCCAAAAGCCTCGAAACCCGGTTCACTGGTGCACGTGATCTACTGACAAATCTTCTTCACGGTGTAAGCTTCCCATTGGCTTACCCTTTGAACATGGCGTCCAAGCAGGTTGCAAAGGTCGACTGGGGAAAGATCATCTCTACGCTCGGGCTCACGGGCCAGAGTGCGAGCTCGTTGATTGCATTCCGCAAGCGTAACGAAGATGCCAAGGTGCGCGTCGACAACCTCGAGAGTCTCCCCACAACCGTGGACTTCGAGCACTACAGAAAGGTACTCAAGAACAGCGATATCGTCGACAAAATTCAAGGCGCTTTCAAGAGCTACAAGTTTGCGACCTATGACACCTCCAAGCAAATCAAGACTATCCAGGCCTTCGAGGCCAAGGCACTTGAGAATGCCGAGGCTACCCAGGCCAAGGTCAAGGACGAGCTGAGCTCCCTCGAGGGCGCTCTGAAGAACATCAAGTCTGCGCGTCCATTCGAGGAGCTTGTTGTCGAAGATATGCTCAAAGCTGTTCCTGACATCGATAAGAAGACTTCTGAGATGGTTCAGAAAGGCAAGTGGCACGTCCCTGGCTACGAGGAGAAGTTCGGTTCTACCGTTGTTATCTAAAATGCCTGCCCTTTGGTGCACGCGCTACGCAAATGTGCGCGAGTTTTACTGTCGTTACTCTTGGCAAGGCCGCGCAGCATTCGGCTCGTTTCCATCCTAACAATAGCTGCCATAGTGTAGATTGTCTAAACGTCGTCTAAAAATTTCGTTGTGTGGACCCTGTGCGCTTGTGCGCGTAGACCTTAAAAACAGCTGAAGACGGTTCTCGCTGACTGACTACTCACGCCGTTACGCAATCAAATGGAGGAATTGGCCAGCCCCGTCACGTCGCGTTTCGATGGCGAACTTGGCCAAGGCTTTGTGCACGACTTTACCATCGGAAGGCCCGATGGAGGAATACCTGGTGCGCGGCAGCCGCCACCTGGCCCGGTTTCCCAGAGCGGCCCCCAGGTTGGTACTCAGGGAGTACCTCAGGACGCCTGGGCGCACCGTAGTCCCATTTTGTCAAGGAAGGTGCACCTCTTATTGCGCATAAACAACGATTTAATACGTCGTGCTGCGGGCGCACCTGGCACAAGCGTCCATGCGGAGTGCATGCGCCGCGTGCAAGCTAACCTGACGTATTTGCACGCACTATCCGAGGGCAAGACACCTCCAGCGCCGCTGCCCGCAATCGTGACTGCGCCGCCCGAGACCCCTGAGCTGAATGAAGCGTACAGGCACCTACAGGGCCTGAAAGCAGACTAGCCCAGCGGGGTATCGCCGCACTATTTAAGCCGGGCTCTAGTCGCCTTACAAAAAAAGAAATGCGCTACAACTGTAGGATATTAGCTCTGCCTACATAAAGGCCATTTATCCATCAACTGGCTGATTACTAATTGCGAATCTCCATGTCTCATTTACCGCTAGAGCTCGTCGATAAATGTATTGGCTCGAGCATCTGGGTAGTCATGAAGGACGAACAGGAGTTTCAGGGCACGCTCCTAGGCTTTGATGACTATGTCAATGTCGTGCTCGCAGACGTGACCGAGTACGCAGGCGGTAACCGCACCCACCGCTCCAAAGTCCTGCTCCATGGCCGCAACATATGTATGTTGATCCCTGGCGCTATCGAGGGCCCTGCTCCGCCCAAAACCGCACAGTCTGCAGTGGCCTAGCTGGACTGGCCCTTGAGTCACAAGCTCCAAGTTGTCAAACTGACTCTTGTGGATACTTAATATTAGATTTACTGCAGTTAGCTTACTCGCTCCTCCGAATGACGTAGTTGCCAGTTGTACCACCTACGTGCTCTACACTGACACCTCCTCTATCGTCATTCCGCAGGGACATTCCCGCACGATTGTGCCATTTGCCTGGGGCCGGGGCTCGCCCCACGCGTGCTGGTGGCGCTCGTGCCCCGCACCCGTGATTGCCTGGGCACGGGCCTTGTTTCGCATATCGCGGAGCCGCGCTTCGAACTTTGCTCGCTTGCGCTGCGCTTTAGCCGTCTCGCGACGCTCATACTCGCCGTCCAGACCTTCGGGGCCACCCCATTTTTTGAACGCAAACTCCTCGACCTGGTAACGCATGTACAGCATCATGTTCGAGTACGTACTCTTATACGGGTTCGGCCTTTCCAAGCGCGGGAACAGCTGCTCGTCCCGGAGTTCAGGCTCAGTGAGAAGATAGTCCTGACGACACTCTGTTTTTGTTAGCAGTGAGTACTTATCAGGATCAGCCTTCCGACACGCAGTGCACACCCGCGTACGGAATGCATAGTACATCCGAAAATCCAGCTCCTTGGTGCCACACTCGAAGCAGGTGGGTGCACGAGGGTCGTCGAACGAGTACGGCGGCTTCGACTGTGGCAATGCCTCAATCCACTTCTGCCCACTCTCCTCTTCTTCGGGTATCATATACCCGCCTTTGCTATCCACGAGCGTACTCATATCATATTCGATGTATGGCTTGGCTAATAAGCTCGACTTTTTCACCGATGCGTCGCGATGCCGTTTGGCAGGCTGCTGGTTCAGCGACTGGCCCGGGGCCCTGGGCTCTGTTATTTCGGGTGCACTACGTTTGGGAGCCGGGCCATTCGCAGCACCAGTAGTAATGTCGCTGCTGCTTGAGGGTGCGGTGCCTTTCTTAGCCTGCTCAATCCTTTGCTTCGTCTCGTACAGCTTTGCGAGCGCAGTCGCCCGCTTGCTCGCTTTCTCCTCTGCACTCAGTGCCATGTGGCAGGTTCAATTATTGCCCAAGCGCCATGAGGTTAAGAGGGCCGCCACAACTTATTGACGTCAAATGACTAAAGACGAGCTATTGGGCGAGGATGAACATGGCAGTCGCGCACAGCAGTACAGTCTGCTGGACTCGTACCTCAATTCTATATCCTATCCGACTGCTGTAGGTGTGCATGGGCCGCCATCCACGGGGAAAAGTTTCACACTGCGACAGGTCCTTGAAAAGACCCAAATAAGCTACTCGTGGGTCGATGCGTGTCAATGTGCCACTGTTCGGATCCTTTTGCAGCGCGCACTGCGGCAGATCCTAGAAAACACTGCCACTGGCCAAGCGGAAGATGCCATTTGCGAAAATGTAGAGGTTTTCGCGACGGTTTTGCAGCACTTCTTCGCTAAAAGTAACTACACTGAACGGCATGTGCTGGTGCTGGACCAAATCGACAGACTTTCCGATCCTGCTACAGATCTCTATAACTGTTTGCCTCGGCTGCCTGAGCTGATGGCCCTTTATAATCTCGTGGTAGTCTTCGTATACAGCAGCCCTGAACCACGGCCGCTAATCACCGCAAACGTCCCGCACGTTTATTTTCCCCGGTACACGCTTGAAGATGCCACGAGACTGCTTTACACTATGTCGATTGCGCATAGCGGCCGGACATTTCCGCGCGAGCTGACGGCACTTCCAGAGGCACGGGCAGTGGACTTCTGGCAGCAGTTCCTGCGAATTGTAGTGGTTGCCCTGAATCCGTACGCGGGGACAGACTTGCGGCTTCTCTGGCGGATTGTGCAGCGAGTCTGGCCCATATTTATAGATGGGTACACTGGCCGTGACTTCAACAAGCAGTACAGCCTAAAGTCACATGTGTTTCGCAATGAGGGTTTCCTGGATCACTTGGCAGACAAAGATGATAAGACGTCTGGCCAAACGCTGAGTACCACCGAGCAGTACCTGTTATGTGCAGCCTACTTGGCGAGCTATAACTCTCCGCGCTATGATGTACGGTTTTTCTCGCGCGCTAAAGACGCCCGCGCCAAGCGTAGAGCGACTAGACCCCAAAAAGCTATAAACATCCCCGCTCGATCGCTTGCAGCCCCAACGTTTGAGCTGGAGCGATTTCTGGCAATCTACCGCGCACTACTACCTGATGCAGACACATTTGTGCCCACAACAAAGCTAGGCACGTCGCTGGCGTCATTGACGGCACAGAACATGATAGTACGTGAGGGCAATGCTCTGGACTCGCGAACAAAATGGCGAATCAATGTTTCGTGGTCCTTTATCCAGGAGATAGCCGACGATCTGAATTTTCCCATCGAACACTACATTGTTGAATAAATAAGGCACGAAGTGCCCACAAAAGTATAGAGCACGAACGCCTGTAACTTATAATTCTATCAGAATCGGCTCAGATGCCGGTTCCTCATTTTCTTCAACCTCCTCTTCTCTCTGCGGCTGATCAGGAACATGGGCCGGGGCGCTGGGCAAGCTCGACAGCTCCGACGAAGCGGGCGCCGATGCTATATGCTTGTTATTAGTGTCCGCATCACCAGTACTCGGCGGTTCAGACGGGGCACGCGGAGCGGACGGGGCCGACGGAGTAACATGGGAATAGCGTGGCGCGTAGGATGGCCCATTGTGCACGGGAGGGTATGACGGTCCTGCATATTGAGGTCCTGTATGCGAAATGCCTGTGTTGTGGCCAGAGACTGATGCAGAGGCACCAGTATGCTCGTGAGACAGTGTCTGCGGTTGGTTAGGAATAGCGTACCGGCCTCTCGCGGGGTGCAGCTCCGCATCCAAAAGCCGGTCATAGTAGCTTGAAATAGCCATCATACGACCCTGGAGGTCCTCAAGGGTTTGAAGCTTATCTGTTGTGGCTGTCAGCTCGCGCACCAGGCGCGGTTGGAGGGACAATGCATTCTTGTTCATGTTGACGAGCCGCTCGTCGTAAATGGCGTCGTGAGGTTGCGCGATTTGTACACTACTTGAAAACTGCTCGACGTCAGAAAAATCGCTGTCCTTGACGAGGTAGGACTTGGCAGTCCGTGACATCCCGGCACTTCCTTGACCAGGAGCGGTTTGAACCTGACGCTTGGCCGCTTCCATGTCCGCTAAGCTCGCAGCAATCGCTGCTTTCATATCTTCATCAAGCTCCTGCGTGACTTGGGACTCTTGCGAAGGCTTGCTGGGGGGCGAATCTTTGAGCGACAGCTCCAGCGCGCGCTTGAGATCGTTGTCGAATGCAGAGCCGATATCGCTGTTGTTGCTACGAGTACCCCTAAAAGTCACGCGAGCATCGGAACTGCGTGCGTTCTTGCTCTCTAGCTGCTGCTTGCAGTCAATGCAGACCCGGACAGGTTCAGTAATGCCATATTGAGGCAGCGGCAAAAAGTCGTGACAGTACTCCTGCACGAACACGCCACCACAGTTGCGGCAATGGTGCTTGCGGTTATAGAAGGAAAACTGCTGCCCGCTCTTCATGCAGGTGTCACTGTCCACCCAATCTGGTGCGGTCGCCGAATCAACAAAAGACGCAGAGAGGTCGGTAGGTGTCGGAAACTCAATGCCCTTGGTATCGCGCAGCTGCTCATATGCTCGCCATATTTGGCCAAGAGACTCACGATGGCGTGTCATATTGGCCCACAATTGGAAGTATTCTAGCATGAGCTCCACAACTTCCGGACTACGGCCCTGGTTCCGCATGGTCCTGATCTGGCCCACGTAGGCATCCGTGAAGTCCTTTGTGGCAACCTGCTCAAGAAAATGGGACCCACCATTTTTTATCATCAGGTCCATCAGGTGCAATGCCAGTATTTGCACATTTGGGTTGATGTGAAACAGACGCCGCCGAATCGCCTTGGCTGTCTGGTCGGCAGGCAGCTTCTTGGACCGCACCATGTCGCAGATGTCCAGATTGAGTGCCAGATTCTGCTCACCCGAGGGTATTGTCTCTGATGTCGCCACATCGACCAATTCGAGCGGTTGCTTGCCGCCCCACCACGACATGGGCTCGACGGATGTGACTGACTAACTTGGTAACTAGCCCTGAGTCAGTAGACTGAGACCTTTGGCGCTAATTGTCAGCGGTGGCGCCGAAACAACCCCACCAATGGCAGGCAAGTGAATTCTGAGGACGCAGCTGGAGCTGACCTCAGCAGTAATTTTTCAGCAGGTGAAAAAAAACGATTGTTGGCAACCCCGGTAATACCTGCTGAACGAGATGGCTGGCGATAAGCTGACGCGTATCGCGCTCGTGAGCAGTGACAAGTGCAAGCCGAAGAAATGCAAGCAGGAGTGCCGCAAGTCCTGTCCCGTAGTCAGGACGGGAAAACTGTGCATCGAGGTGACCCCTGAGAGCAAGATCGCGTTCATTTCCGAGACGCTATGCATCGGTTGTGGTATTTGCGTGAAAAAGTGCCCGTTCGGTGCCATCAATATCATCAACCTGCCCACAAACCTCGAAAACGAGGTGTCGATGCGGTACTCTGCCAACTCGTTCAAGTTGCACCGACTTCCCACCCCGCGTCCGGGTCAGGTGCTCGGCCTCGTTGGTAGTAACGGTATTGGAAAGAGCACTGCACTCAAAATTCTAAGTGGTAAAGAGAAGCCCAATTTTGGCCGCTACGACGATCCTCCTACCTGGCAACAGATCCTCACCCACTACAGAGGCTCCGAGCTGCAGAACTACTTTAGCCGTCTGCTGGAGGACAAACTCAAGGCCGTTATCAAACCGCAGTACGTGGATAACATCCCTAAGGCTGTGAAGGCACCTAACAACAAAGTCGGCGACCTACTCACCGGCAAGAGTGGTCGCACACACGCCTTTGCGCGGATCATGGAGGTTCTCCAGCTCGAAAAGCTTTTGGACCGCGAGCTTCCGCAGCTGTCTGGTGGCGAGCTGCAGCGGTTCGCCATCGGTATGGCCGCTGTGCAGGAGGCCGACGTTTACATGTTCGACGAGCCGTCGTCCTACCTTGATGTCAAGCAGCGTCTGAACGCAGCCAACATTATCCGGTCACTACTCGAGACCGACGTCTACGTAATTTGCGTGGAGCATGACCTGTCGGTGCTGGATTATTTGTCCGACTTTGTGTGCATTCTCTACGGCGTTCCGTCTGTTTACGGGGTTGTGTCACTCCCCGCATCGGTTCGCGAGGGCATTAATATCTTTTTGGATGGCAACATCCCCACCGAGAATCTGCGGTTCCGTACCGAGAGCCTGCAGTTCCGCATGATGGACGCTGGCGACAACATGCTCATCGAGCAAGAGCGTGCGTACAAGTATCCGAACATGTCGAAGACGTTGGGCGACTTCAAACTGGACATCAAAGCTGGTGAGTTCAATGACTCGGAGATCATCGTCATGATGGGCGAGAACGGTACCGGAAAGACCACTTTCTGTCGCATGCTTGCAGGCGCGCTCGCCCCGGATGACGGTGCCAAGATGCCCGAAATGAGCGTCTCCATGAAGCCTCAGAAAATTGCTCCCAAGTTCAAGGGCACCGTCCGCCAGTTGTTCTTCAAGAAGATCCGCGCCGCGTTCCTTCACCCGCAGTTCCAGACCGATGTTGTCAAGCCTCTCAAGATCGAGGACATAATTGACCAAGAGGTGCAGCATCTCTCGGGTGGTGAACTGCAGCGGGTGGCCATTGTGCTGGCACTAGGTGTTCCCGCTGACATCTATGTTATCGACGAGCCGTCTGCATATCTCGACTCCGAGCAGCGTGTCATCTGTTCAAAGGTTATCCGCCGTTTCATCATGCACGCCAAGAAGACAGCGTTTATCGTGGAACACGACTTCATTATGGCCACTTACCTTGCTGACCGTGTTATTGTGTTCGATGGCGAGCCTGGTGTGCACGCATTCGCCAACAAGCCTGAGTCGCTTCTCACTGGTTGTAACCGGTTCTTGAAGAACCTTGAGGTTACTTTCCGCCGTGATCCCACGTCTTTCCGACCCCGCATTAATAAACTTGATTCCCAGATGGATCAAGAACAAAAAGCCTCTGGCAACTACTTTTTCCTTGAAACTGCTGATTGAGCATTGCTGTGTATATTTAAGCTTTAGGCAACCATAGACTTGCTGTAGCCCCTAATTAGCTTGGTGCTTCAAAGGCGCTGGAGTAGAGAAGACGCAACTTTTGTTGGCGCTGCGACTATTTAGTTGAGTCAGCAGGATCCCCAATTGGACGCTTAATGACGCACCAGAGAAACGAGGCCGTCAGTTTTGACGAGATAAACTACGACGACCCTCGGCAATTACGGGCTGCGCAGGAGAGCATGATCCGCGAGCAGGCCGTACGGGTCAGTGCTCTCGAGGTCGTGCGCGGCGCCCTGGAAAAATGCTTCGAGACCCAGGGCCCAAACCAGTTTGAGAACTGCAAGGATCTGGCCGAGCGGTATCTTGATCTGCTTCCGAAAAGTGAGATGCGCGGCTATCTTGCGTACCAGCGCAATGACTTTACAAAATGAACAGGGCATGCCCGGCCACTTGTTGGCGACATAAAAGATGATCAGAAGCTGCAAAGGCACGAGACGAGACATTGCTCGGCCCGAACGTAGAGCGTACAAGCGTACAAACTACAGCTACGCAATACCGGTTGAGCCCTAGTAGTTTTTTTTATTATGTAGCTGTAGAGCCGTAAGGCACGGCTCGCTGGTTAACCGTATGAAGCGTTTCGGCAGTTGTGTTGGACTCGACAGAAGTGGTAGAGTGGTTAGTCGGAGACTTTTCTGCAGCGCTGTGTATAGTCTCCTGCGGCGGGGTAGTAATGCTGTTAGCTGTCTTTTGTGAGGCCGGACTGGATGGAGTAGCACATCTAGAAGGGCTCGACAACACAGGGCTGACCGGGCCCTGAGAAGGCTCTTTGGGTGTGCCGTTAAGGACAGCGCATACAGGGCACCGGTACACGACGTCGCTGGGTGCCTGGCCGTACTCTGCCAGTCCGTTGTGAGTCCGACAGTTATTACAGATCAGCGCGTAGCGACTGTTGGGGCTCGATTCGTTTTCACCCAACACAAGATCCATAAGCCGGTCCATCCACGAGGCTTGCTGGGAGTCTGATGAGCCATTGGGCGCTCTAGCTCCGGGGAGTGCGAGGGTAGGAGTCGCGATGGTACCCAGACTAGCTGCTGGCGCCGGTCCGGGACCGACGTGCGGGGCTGATGGCAGTGTATTTGTTCCTTTGGAGCCCACATGCTGGCCTATTGCCGTCGGCGGGCGGGCCTTTTCGTGCGGCTTCGCTCCTGGCTGTGCGCCCTTGGGCTCCTTCACGTTTTTGTCCGCCTCCTCGGCCTCCTCGAGAACCTGCTTGATTTTGTCGTAATTGGTGTTTTTCTTGTACGCATTGATTGCGGCTTGGAGTTTTTTGTTCAGGCGCTCAAGATGGTTTTGCTGCATCCTGATGACCCAGCCCAGTGCACCGTCGAGGCCCTTTTTGCCAGCGACAATTACCGCCGGCGCGACTAAAGCTATCATCGCATGTTTGGCTTGGCGAATGCGGCTGGTCGCCAGGAGGACGCCCACGTAAACGAGATATACCAGTACGGTGTTTATGAGAAACAGGCCATTGAGCCTACTTTTCAGCGCCTGCCGTCTTAGCACTGCAATGTGGCTCTTGCGGACTTTTGCCGAGAGTGCGCCGATTTCCCGCTCGTAGTCTGGCTTGTTGCGGAATGGCCAAACCATTGAACAAAGTGCAGTTGCTTTGCCTCAATGGATTCCACCACCCACTTACCTCAGCCTAGTTTCGCACTTGCTCTTGATCACAAGCCCACGCTGGCAGCCATGTGCTAGATGCCGCGCCTCCGAGGGCCTTCGCTTCTTGTAGAATTGGAACCAATCCACTCGATACGGCTTCGTGTACCAAGTCCATACAGTTGTTTAAAATTGTTTCCATTGAACCGGATCAAGACAACATCGCATCGGCCAAGGCCCAAGAACATTCAAGAGCGCTACTAGCTAGTTTAGAAGTGCGAGAAACACAAGCCACGAAAAAGTTGGCACGACAGCCGCACCCAACAACCTCCACAATGCACTATGACGTAAAGGCAGTTCGCGAAGACCCAGAGTGCTCAGTAGCTTAGTCCGTAATCTCCCGCACCGATGTCGCTGGCCAGTAAGCTCACCATCAAGGATGTCTCCCTGAAGGGCAAGCGCGTTCTCATGCGCGTGGACTTTAATGTCCCTCTGGATGGCAAGACCATTACCAACAACCAGCGCATTGTCGCAGCTGTTCCCACTATCAAGTACGCTCTGGAGCAGGGCGCAGCGGCCGTGATCCTGATGTCGCACCTGGGCCGGCCCAACGGCGAGGCTGTCGACAAGTACTCGCTTAAGCCTGCTGCTGCGGAGCTCGAGAAGCTGATCGACCGCAAGGTGACCTTCCTCGACAACTGCGTGGGCAGCGAGGTGGAGAAGGCCGTAGACTCTGCTGCTCCTGGCTCCGTTTTCCTGCTCGAGAATCTGCGTTTCCACATCGAGGAGGAGGGCTCGGCTAAGGACGCCGACGGAAAGAAGACCAAGGCGGACCCCGCCAAGGTCGAGCAGTTCCGCAGATCCCTGTCAAAGCTGGGCGATGTCTATGTCAACGATGCGTTCGGCACCGCCCACCGTGCGCACTCGTCCATGGTGGGTGCCAACCTTCCTGAGAAGGCCGCCGGCTTCCTCATGGGCAAAGAGCTGTCGTACTTCGCGAAGGCCCTCGAAAACCCCGAGCGCCCGTTCCTAGCCATTCTGGGCGGCGCCAAGGTCTCCGATAAGATCCAGCTCATTGACAATCTGCTTCCCAAGGTCAACGCGCTGATTATCGGCGGCGGCATGGCGTTCACCTTCAAGAAGGCTCTAAACAACATGCCCATCGGCAACTCGCTGTTCGATGAGGCAGGCGCCAAACTCGTACCTGGCATCATGGAAAAGGCCAAAAAGTACGGTGTAGAGGTTGTGCTGCCCACCGACTATGTGACCGGCGACAAGTTCGCAAAGGACGCCAAGGTTGGCACCGCAACCGACGAGACTGGCATTCCCGACGGCTGGATGGGCCTGGACTGCGGCCCCAAGTCTGCCGAGAAGTTCAAGGAGGTTATTCTCAAGGCCAAGACCATCTTGTGGAATGGTCCCGCTGGTGTGTTTGAGTTTGACAACTTTGCCAAGGCGACCAAGACCATCGCTGACGCCTGCGCGGAGGCATGCGAGCATGGTGCCACTGTGATTGTGGGCGGTGGCGATACTGCCACGGCTGCCAAAGTTTTCGGTGTCGAGGACAAGCTTTCCCATGTGTCCACAGGTGGCGGTGCCTCGTTGGAGCTCTTGGAGGGCAAGAACCTTCCTGGCGTGGCTGCTCTTTCGGACAAATAAGTACATAGCACTACGAGTCTTGATTTGAGAGTCTAAAATTCTCGATAAATCGTTCGGTTGGCTTGCACCACTCGACACCCAGTAGCTTGAAAATCCTGTGCTCGTCGCGGCTCTCTAGGATTTCACCGTTCCGAGACAGCGCCTTCTCATTGAGACTGAGACCCAGTCTCCCGGCACGAAATCGGAGAGCCCGATTGAAGTGTTCGTTGCCGGTATAGTAGATCATCGCTGCACCCATTTCCTCTTCCTGGACGGCTAGAATGTCGAGCCGTCGCCACCGTCCTCCCGGCAGCGCGACTGTGCCAATCCATCGCCGACTGTCTTCACCACCGCCAAAGGTGTACGTTGCCACACCATCCTTGAAGAGTTGGGTGACGACCTCGGTAGTGAGCTCTTTCATTGCGGTAGCAGAATGCCCCGCGCAAGTGAGAACGACGTCGACGTCGCCACAGTCAGGCTGGCCCCTTCTGTAAGAGCCCATACAGTACACCTGGGCATCTGGCCTCACTTTGTGGGACGCTATTCTGACCTTGTCGAAAAGCTGTGAAACCTCCTCACGTGGTATGCGCTCGATGAAGTCGTCGTGATGCTTTATCGAAACCAGCATCCGTTCGTCTTTGCAATGCGCGGCGACGTCATCCAGTGTGCGGTAGCCCTTGTCATACAGCTCGCGGGCCCTTATCGAGCCAACGCCATAGATAGTCTGGAACAGAGCAAGTACCTGCGAATGCTTGCGCATCTTCTCGAGTACCTCAGGGGGTATCTTGCCGTTGATAATTTCGTCCACCATAATCACCAGTTTGCTTCCAAATGTGCTGGGAAACAGTCTTTTGGCCTCCTCTCCGCTAGTGATTTGAATTTTGCTGCCTTGGATCGCTTTGGCCGCTCTCGCGTAGGCTCTCTTGCTAAACTCCTTACCACCTGCATCCCGCTCGGTAGCCAGCTGCAAAAGGACGTCGGCGATCGTTTGGTTCGACGGCACGTTCTCAAAGGGGAGTTCTGGGGATTGCCGCGGCATTTTGGTGTCTGTGGTGTTGTCAGAGTCTACAATAGACGGTTTGGTACCCAAAACAACCGACCTAGCACGTTTTGGCTTTTGAGATTCGGCAGCAGAAAGCCGGCGTTTTGCCGTGCTACGTTTAGGCTCAGCTTTTGCTAGCCCATGACGTGGTTGCGCGGGTTGCAATTTAGGCGGGCTCGGAGACCCTGGCGTCGAAAGGTACCCGGCGCCAGGCACCGCAGGCTCCGATTCCTTGGGCAAATTCGGTCTGAGAGAAAAGGAGTGCGCGGGCAGCTGCTTGTGCGCAGCAATTGATTCACTGGCCCATGAATCCTTGAGCAAAAGCCACTTGCCAGTCCAGTATATTTCGGGGACGCCCGCGACGGCCCGCGAGTCTACGAGGACATGCGTGGGCTCGTCCCCCAGGGAGGGCACAATCGTAGCGCCATGTTTCTGGAATGCAGTTTTCTTGATGGCCACCGATTGGGAGCCACCCGGAGGCACCAGAAAGAACCGCAAGTTCTTGAACAATGACATTCCATGCGGTATTCCCATATGAGGACTGTTGAGAAACCAGACCAGAGGCTGCCTAATTGCAGCACTTGCAGCTCACAAACAGATGGTGGTCACGTTTTCTGTACTGCTGTAGTGGGGTCTGCGGTCCCGCATCCACAATCGATGCGTCTGTCTTACGTACTAGCGCACGTCCTTACCTAGCTGTGCATTGGAGGCCCCACGGGTCAACGCTAGAGTATCCTCGAGTCCAATGCGTCGTCGCGTGCACCTACCAAGGCACTAAGTGACGTCAAAAACACTGATAAGTTAACTGCGGTGCAATGACTTTCATGCACATTACAAACACCCGGCATGAAAAAGGCTAAGGCTAGTGACTTAAATAAACTACTGTTAACTTATATGAAATACACGTGGTACGTAAGTTATTTAAACTTTGGAAGCCGCGGCACCGCTACTAGCAGCTGGGACCCGCGCCGACCAGATAGAGATGAGCGCACCATACGAGCGACTCAAGTGCGCCGCGTGGTTGCGGACTGATTTATCCACCCGCATGTCTCCTGCAAGCTCCTCATAGCTCCATATGTGGTACTCGAAAACGTACCTGCGTGCCTTACAGTGCCCAAGACCAGGGATCTGCTGGAACAGCAGATACGCATTGAACGCGGCCCCTGCAGCCAGCAGCTCGGGTCTGGTGGGCCCTGCAGTTGGCATTGGCCATTTCACTCTGGTATTCTGGGCCCAATCCTCAAGAAGCCTTGGAGCTAGACCCCATCGCTGGCACATGTCGCGCCTGTCAAGAAGGGCGCGCAGATTGTACACGCCTAGCTCGTAGACCGCTGAGTATGCCAACTTGTGACCAAATCCAGGTATTTGACAAAATTTAAGGTACGTGTCAAAAACAAGCTGTTGCATCGGAGACACTTTTAGCGCCTCGATATCCTGAACCGTGGAGTTGTACAACTGCCTTGCATCGTGCAAAACGTGCTCTTTGGGCTTGGGGTGGCCTTTGGAGCTCGCCCAGTCTAGCTTCTGTTCTAGCTGGTGGAGTTGTGCCTTCTGGTGAGAGTTGCATGGCCATCCAAGATTATCTAGCAGACCCATGGTGAACTTTGTATTCACCAGCGTCGAACGCAGTGTCTCACACGACTCGTGAGCCTGGTCCCGAACTGTGTTGGACTTATACCTGATGGTGCAAGCAGCCCACAGAGATGCAGGGCTCCTGGTGTGGGAACGCGCAGTAAACAAAGCATGGCCTATTCGCAGGGATGAAAAGAGCATGACCGTGATAGGGTCTGCGGTGCCTTAAATAATGCGTGATTGAGCCACTGGAATCTTGCATTAGTGGCGCGTGTAACAGCGGCATGTCAGTCCACATATGGTACTTGTGGAGATTCAGTGTGGATAGCCGTCTCGAACGGGAAAATAGCATATACAGTCCGGTATATGAAGCACCAGCTAGAATACCATAGGGCCCCCCGTGCCATTTCCGGCACATTTATTGCGTCAATTGGCATCATACCTATGCCGGTTCATGCGGCCAGCCCAATTTGGTAATGTTATATGGGGCTATCTGCACCCATCCTGCACGACCAACCTCAATCAAATCTCTAGGAAAATTCTCAAAATTGCCAGTCCTGTGATTTGGGATCGAGTTATCAAAAGCCAATTCCCAAATGTGCGCGACCGCACTCATCAAGGACCAAATACACCAGCTCTTTAGCTGACGCATCCGCCTTTGCCAGGTAACAATGCATAGACTTGGCAGAGGGACCGTGGGCTCCGCTTTTGTCGCAATTGTCGCGCTGATAGCATACCTGCTCTGGCCCAACAGCGTACAGACTAGTAACCCCCAGCAGAAGGCGATACGCGACGCAGCTCTTGCCAGCTGGAAGGGCTACAGAAAGTGCGCGTGGGGAAAAGATATTTACTCACCCATTTCCTGTTCGGGCCACGATATCCTCGGCAAACCGATGGGGTGGTTGATTATCGACTCCCTTGATACGCTCATGCTGATGGGATTCGATAGCTACGTGGCTGAGTCGCGAAAGTGGATCAAAAACAACCTTGACTTTGCGATTGCTGCACCAATGAGCGTCTTTGAGACCACAATAAGAATGCTTGGAGGTCTCCTGAGTTGCTACTATCTGTCAGGAGACCCGCTTTATCTCGAAAAGGCTACTGATCTCGGCGAGCGGTTGTTGCCAGCCTTTCATTCGCGGTCGGGCCTTGCGTACCCGCAAGTTAACCTTGCCGGGGGGCGTAGCTCGTATATGACCACAGCATCCACATCGGAAGTGGCGACCCTCCAGCTCGAGTTCAAGTACCTCGCAGAGCTCACAGGGCGCGAGGAGTTTTGGCGGGCGGCCGAGACGGCGATGCGAGTGATTGACGAAAATGACCCACCCTCAGGGCTGCCTCCCATCAGCATCTCCACGTTCACTGGCAAGTTCCTGAGCTCCGAGATTCGCTTAGGGTCGCGAGGCGATTCTTACTACGAGTATTTGATCAAACAGTACTTACACACCAACTTTAATGAGCCAATCTACAGGGAGATGTACCATGAGGCGGTAGACGGAATACTGGAGCACTTGGTGGCATTTTCGCACCCTAATGGCCTCCAGTTCATTGGAGAACGCGAGTACGGCCTCGACTCTGAGCTCAGCAACAAGATGGACCACCTCGTGTGCTTTGCTGGCGGTATGCTGGCGTTGGGCGCGACAAACGGCAAGTCCGTCGAAGAGGCGAAGAAAGACGGCTGGTCAAAGCGCCAGCAGCGCGACCTCGAGTTTGCCGCCAACATTACGAAGACGTGCGCACACATGTACCTGGACACCGAGACCGGACTGTCGCCCGAAATCGTCGTCTTCGAGACAAATGAGAGATCCACAAAAGATTTTCGCATCAAGCCGCTGGACAAGCACTGTCTGCAGCGACCAGAGACGGTCGAGTCCCTGTTTATCATGTACCGGCTGACTGGCGACCCCATCTACCGCCAGTGGGGCTGGGAGATCTTCAAAGCGTTTGACACACACGCAAAGCTGGCAAACAACCGGGGGTACGTCGGGCTGCGAGACGTGACCAACGTGCACGGAGAAAAAATAGACAACATGGAGTCGTTCTGGATGGCCGAGACGCTAAAGTACCTGTATCTCCTGTTCGACGACAACAACACGTGGCCCCTCGACAAGATCGTTTTCAACACAGAGGCCCACCCCCTGCCGATTCTGTCACCATCGTTTAGGACGGGCTGGTCCCGCCGCTCTTCGAAATAGACCGTAGACCTTGTTTGTTACCCCGGACGTTGGTGCCGGCCCTAACCCCTCCGATAATGCATGACTCACTGCTCTGTGCTAAGTTTCATGCACGATTGGCAGCCTCCCACGGAAGTAGGTGCGTCTATTCCTGCCCATGAGACTCATGGGGTCAGTGTGACTTTACCTACATGGGCGGCCAACGTGGGTTACGAGGAGGGCGATGCCTGGGTGGTGGACAAAATCAAGTCAGGATACCCGCGGTTCTGCATTCACTACCGTATCCAGGAGCTCAAAACACTGCTGGAAAGCCTCTACGGAAGGGAAAACGAGACATGCATGGTGTTTGCGACCAAGGCTGCTGCAGAGCGGGGCCGTGAATTTGTCCATCGCCGAGCTCAGGTAGAAGACATTGATACCGACTCGAGTGTGCGACTGGTGCTACTCTCCACACCAAAACGTGACCAGGTTTACCGCGCGAGCATTGCCGTTCTATTTATGCCCAGGTGCCTCGAGAAAATTGCCAAGCAGTACTGGCAGCATACAGGGGAGGGGATTTCTAGCAGACACGCCGTTTATTTCCACGAGCAGTTCGAGGAGGCAGATCCATCGCTGCGGAACGAATCGACATATGTGGAGGAGCGCTTCGGGCGCAACCTAGATATTACTAGGGCTGAGGAGGCCAAGCACGCGCTGCGCCAGCGCATTGCAGAGCATATTTCTTCGCAGAGCACGGTGATCAGCACCAGCGACGTTTATCTATTCCCCACCGGCATGACAGCTATATTTACCGCCCACAGACTGTGTATGGCACTGCAGAATGCAGAGACAAATCTTAAAAGCGTGTGTTTCGGGTTCCCTTACACGGACACACTCAAGATCCTGGAAAAGTGGGGACCTGGTGCCATATTTCTCTCCCAGGGTTCTAACGACGAGCTTGACCAACTGGAGAGGTTGATGGAAGCGGGAGACAGAATCTGCGCACTTTTCTGCGAGTTCCCGTCCAATCCACTGTTGCGTGCGCCGGATCTGGTTCGCATTCGCAAGCTGGCAAACAAGTACCAGTTCCTTGTGGTTGTGGATGAGACCATTGGGAACGTCTGCAATATCGATGTGATTCCGTATGTCGACATGACGGTGTGCAGCCTCACTAAGATTTTCAGCGGCGAGTCCAACGTGATGGGTGGCGGGATGGCCTTGAACCCGCATGGGCCGCGCTACAGCGATTTGCAGAACGCCCTCAGCACCCAGTACGAGGACACGCTTTGGGCAGAAGATGCCATTTACTTGGAGCGCAACTCGCGGGACTTTGTCGAGCGCAACCGAAAAACAAACCTCAATGCGGAAGCTGTGGTTGACCTGCTGCTAGCGTCGCCTATAGTGCGAGAGGTGTACTACCCGAAAATCTTGCCTAGCAAAGCGAACTTTGACCAGGTTAAGGTCAAGGGGGGTGGCTACGGCGGACTGTTGTCGGTGATATTCAACATACCCGCCATGGCCGTGGCGTTTTTCGACGCCATCAACATTCACAAGGGACCTAGTCTCGGAACTAACTTCACGCTGGCGTGTCCGTACACGATAATAGCCCACTACCACGAACTCGACTTTGTCGAGTCCTGCGGTGTGGACCGCTACCTTGTTCGCATCAGTATTGGGCTCGAGGACCGTAAAGACCTGCTCGCGCGCTTCCAGCAGGCACTCCAAGTGGCAGCCCAGGCAGGCAATGAAAAGAGCTGAGGCTCGAAAAAATTTAGCATATAGAATACGTAGTGCCCATAGCAAATAAATATGGCGAAATGTCAGCTCACTTTATATCAATATGCGCACTGAAGCGCATACGACTCAAACAGAGATGGTCACTTTAGCAGCGTTAAATGGCCGCGGAACCACCTGCTCTAGTTTCGCGGTAAAGTGATAGCTGCAGAAATCTAATGCGCACTTGCTGAGATGGCCCCTCTCCGGGTGTGGAGTGGGACATCTCAGCGAACGCGCATCGTGATTGTGAAAAAAACCGGTGCCCCACCAGTTATAGCCAGGGTAGGGGTCACAGCCAATGGCGGACCAATCACCAGTTTGTCAGCGCCGCCTCACCTTTCTAATGTTCAAGGCATACCCGACCCCTATCACCAAGCCCCTGTGGCCCTTTTTCGTTGGCAGTGCTATTACCTGGTACCTGTTTTCCAAAGCACAGACTGCCATGATGGCTGCCGACGAGTACAAGAACGATCCTCGCAACCCCAACGCCGGCAAAGCCCACTAAACCAGCAAGTTGTTATGACCCAGCGGCACTGGTTGCGCGCAAAAATTAGTATCTAGGCTACTTGAATAAATAGTAAATGCTAGTCGAGATATTCCAGAGCAGGCTCGGTGCCCGTAAGCGTTGACAGTAGCTTCTGAGCCCTCCTGGCAATATGCTCTGTGGGAGGCTTTGGCTTCGGCGGCTCCTTGACCTGGGCTTTTTTCGACTTTTTTAGTACTCCTGGTGGCTTCTTGTCTGTGGCCTCTGAGTCGGTGCGGGCGGTCGCGACAGATTTCTCTGCGTCCTCGCCAGTTTCTGATGGACGCTCCACGTCGTCTTCTTTGGGGTCTGCGTCGTTGGCTGGGTCCTCGCTCATGAACTCGTTCCATTTGGCCACGATATCCTTAGCATGTGTGATGAGCCTTTCTCGAGATGCGCCTTTGAGCTCTGCCATGTAGCTCAGCAGAGCGTCGTTGTACTTGTCGTCTATAGAAAACACATTTCGGAGCAGCCAGTTTTGCTTTTGCTTGGAAAATTTCCAGGCCCCCTTGTTGTCGTGAAATTGGCGGAGATAGGCCAGCTGGTCTGGTTCTGGGGCCGGTTTTCGCTCACTCTTAGGGAGTTTTGGCTTCTTTGGGGGCTTAACAGGGCCGTTGGAGACCCCGCTTTCTGCATTACGCTTAATACCTGCTCTCACTGCATCACCAGTTTTGTTTTGTTGCTTTTGTACGAGTCCTGCCCTTTTCCACGCAGGCAGATTCTCTGCCATTTTGGATTTTTCAGAACCTGCAAGCCTTTGTCAGATTGGGATCTATTCAACTTGTCGCTGTTCGAGAACCGTGCCTGAGAATCTGTGTTCCAATGCTATAGCCATTTCTCTGGATTAAGATCAGCTGTTGGTGGTACATATATGCGAATTGGTGACGTATCTAAGGGCGATTCAAACTTTGGGGTCCGCGAGAGGTAAGGTGCACCCAATCACTCTCTCTCTCGCACTGCGGTCCCATAGTGTCGTACACCATGTTAGGAAACACTGGTGGCCAGCCCGTCCGCTAGCCATGAAGTTTTACGATACACGATTGAGCATGCTCGGCACCGTTTGCCTTCTCGGTTCTGCAATGTCGTGACCCATGTACTGTATTATTGTAACTGTAATTTAAAGATTATAACGGAATGAGAATTTTAAAAACATCGCTCTTACCTCTAGATGTTCGGTGCAATTCTTTAAAATGTGTGTAGTCATTTGCGATATCGGTTCATCTCCAGACGGTCATGACTGCAGCTGCAGTCCTATAGCGCCATTGTAGCTGCGACACAAGGAAGATCTCTTCTCCAAGGCAGCTAATAGCCTGTCATAGAACTTGATTCAGAAAGAGGTCCTTTGCTCCTCTGTTCCGTCTGGCAAGCCTCCCCAAATCCTAGGAAGAACACACCCATCTCAGAATGTCGTCGTCAACTTTTCAAACACTTTTTGTGAACTCCTGGTCATCAAAAACAGCGCGACGTTCAGATTCAGAGGATGTCGACGGTGTTAGGGCTCTTGGACACGTATTTGAGCTGGTCATATTCCAGTTGACGTCGTGCCAGTACTGCTCTGTCGCACTCGCTGGAAGAGTATTTTGGACACATATGCTTGATTCTTGGTACCAATTCCAGTGTGTTAACTATACTCCGCCACTCTGCACCATCTTTGGACCTGTCACATGTGGACAGTGTGTTATGCAATCAACGACGTTTTGGGGTACCACCTGTTTTCTTCTGCCATCACCCGTCCGCACGGAAAAAACAATATATGAAATCTCATACAACAGAAACGTTCACGCGTTCAAATTATGCGCCATTCAGCCGCCACCCCTCTGAGATGTTGGGATTCAATCGGTCTCGACGGCGTCCAAATAGGTAAGTGGACCACGCCAAATATGGTAGGTGCTCCTTGCGGGCGGCGATTATAAAAATGATTGCTCTCAGTCAAGCCCTCACCACCCCCCGCCGATAATGATCAACCCCGTTGAACTTGTGTCGACCATCGCACCCCGTGCCAACCCCGCTCTCACCCCCACCACCCTCTCCACTCTAGTTGCGGTGCCCGTCCAGTATATTGGGCACACCGCCTCGAGTGCTGCAGAATCCGCGGCCAGGGACCTGCTCTGTCCCCTCCCGCCGACCCTGCCTACCGATCCCAACGATCTCTTGCACCTAGTGCAGGACAAGTCTCTTGAGGTCGCGTACCGTCTGGTGCTCAACATCTCCCCCTTTGACTATGTGCCGACTGAACCCACCGGCAACTGGATCAAAGACTGCATTATTGAGCCCCTCAAGGCGAGAATCTGTCCGGCGCCAGCCCTTTGGTCCCCCAACCAAGAGCTGCTAACCGTCCTGTCGAACGAACCAGTCAAGACAAAGACCCTAGTCTGGCTGTTCGCCACCACAGGAATGGTCACCGCCGCGTGGGTATTTAATGCCTACACTCAACGTGGTCCGCGACTGGCTCAAGCAATTGAGGTACGCCTCTCTCGCCCCGCCCAATCCTTGTTCAACGTGTTCTGTGGCGCCGTCAAGGTCGTCACCCATGTTGCGGTGGCAACTTGCTTCCTGGTCTTCGCAGTCCACGCACCCGCACTGGCTGAGCCAGGCGTCCGTGCAAAACTCCTTGAGCCTGTTGTCGGGTTCGCATCCACGGCGGCGCCTGCGCTAGCTTCCCAGCTGGTGCTTTACGTCCTTATGGCTCTGGCAGGCTTGCTTCCCGTTCTGTACCGCCGCAGCGTCTCACGCCTCTCTCCTCTTGCTCTCCAGCTGTCTGAGAAAGCTGGTGCCGCCTGGTCTTCCGTTAAGGATGTTGCCAAGAAGAGACGCTCGGATATCAAAGCGCAGCTGACCCCACTGCCCATCCTCTACCAGCGCTCTGTCTCCTGCGTCTCTTCCCTTGCTGGCCGCGTCTCTACCCTTCGCCGCATGTGCCTGCACGCCGTTATAGCCTGGATGTCCGTTGCCTGGATGTGCGTTTACGACGCCGCCAACAAGAGACGCTCGATTCTCAAAGCTGTGCCCAGCTTCCACCAGCGCTCGGTCTCGTGCCTCTCTTCCCATGCTCGCCCCGTGTGTGCGCAAGCTGCTGGCGCCTGGGCGTCCGTTTACGACGCCGTCAAACAGGTACCCATGCAGCTCGTCGAACAGCTAAGAGCAGTCGTTAATTGTCTCGTTGCCTGCCTCTTGCTCATTGCTGCCCTCGTGGCGGGCTTCATCATCGCGCTCGTGATCAGCCCCGACACACTGCTCATCGGCTTGATCGAGGATCTAGAGGAAGCGTATCACAAAGCCGTCTCAGCTTTGAATGCGCTATTCACTTGGCACCAACGCTGCATCTCGTGGCTCTCTACCACTCGTGGCAAGGTGGTTGACGGGCTCTCTGCTACTCGTGACAGGCTCTTTACCACTCGTGACAACATTGCCGCGGGGCTCTCTACCACTCGTGGCAAGGTGATCGGTGGTATCGCGGCCCTGCTCACCTTGAATGGGCTGCTGCTACCGCTGCTACCGAGAGAGGTCGCCTTTGGGTTGAGTGCTACCTGGCTCATAATCATGCATGTCTACTCTGAGGGTATCCGTTCTCAAGCCGGTGTTAAAGTTGACACGGTGGCGTCTACTCCAACCAGGAAAGCCGAACTCGTCCTCACCGTACCCCCTGTGGAACGCTTGATCGAATTGTATGCGGCACTCTATGCTGTGGAAACTGACTGGATCGACCTGTATGAGTGCCCTCGCGAGTTTGCTATTGGCTACGATCCTCCTTGCACAGACACGTCATCGACCCCAGCATTGCGAGACGAAGAGCAAGTCAAACTCCTCAACGCTGCAAACGAACTCGGGTCCT
>JAJMGW010000075.1:0-23290 GCA_030582755.1 Wickerhamiella galacta | reverse complement strand
GATGGCGGGTGGAAAGCTCGTTCAGCACGTCCAATTCCTCTTTGGTACGGCCCTGTTTACTCGTTTCCCTTTCGGGATAAAACCCTGAAACCCCGGGCGCAGACCGCATATGCGCGTAGTGCACCAGCTGCCATTTCGGGAGAGTTGCATATTACAAAGTTAGTCACTCGTCCCCATCACTGCTTAAAATCACATGATATCTTTTTAAGCCATTCACGTGTGTTATCGCACTAGGGCATAGGGCTTCAACCGGCACGCAGACTGACAACTACACTCACGATCCCGGGGACCAAATTTCAACACCATGGGTGCCTACAAATACTTGGAAGAGATCGCTCGCAACAAGCAGTCTGATGTGCTGCGCTTCCTTCTGCGCGTGCGCTGCTGGGAGTACCGCCAGCTCAACGTGATCCACCGCGCCAGCCGTCCCTCTCGTCCCGACAAGGCTCGCCGTCTTGGCTACAAGGCCAAGCAGGGCTTCGTGATCTACCGCATCCGTGTCCGCCGCGGTAACCGCAAGCGTCCTGCCCCCAAGGGCGCCACCTACGGCAAGCCCACAAACATGGGTATCAACCAGCTTAAATACCAGCGCCAGCTCCGTGCTACCGCTGAGGAGCGTGTGGCCCGTCGCTGCCCCAACCTGCGCGTCCTCAACTCTTACTGGGTGAACCAGGACTCCACCTACAAGTACTTTGAGGTCATTCTCGTCGACCCGAGCCACAAGGCCATCCGCCGCGACGCCCGCATCAACTGGATTGCCAACCCTGTTCACAAGCACCGCGAGGCCCGTGCCCTCACTGCCACCGGCAAGAAGTCCCGTGGTATCAACAAGGGCCACCGCTACAACAATACGAAGGCTGGTCGCCGTCACACCTGGAAGAGGCAGAACACCCTCCAGGTCTGGCGCTACCGTTAAGCGCGTGGTGGCTAAGCTCTCCTCTTTTAAGTTTGGACTATGTAATGCATTTACTTTAGCGTCATGTTACGGCTAATTTATGGTTCAAGTTATAATTAAAATCTAGAATGATTTCCAGCTGTCAGTTTCCTGTGCTTTATTCATCCTGATCCGGATTGCGCCGTGCTATAGCAAACAACATGCACGCACGCATCCAACATGGAGGCATCCAACATGTACGGAGACAGCTTCCGGGATTACCAGCTTGTTCGGGCCAGTTCTCAGGTAATTACTGTTAATTAAAGTTTAATTAGGTGTTCGAATGTAAAAGCGGCTTGGGAGCGCCGAAAAGACCATAGAATGTTGGTCTATAGTCTACTCCAGAGCTTCTGTTTGTTACATCTAGCTCGCGCTGATTTCGCCGGGGTCGTGGCTTCCGGGTCGCAAGATGCTGGTATTGTGGCCTCTCTTGTGAAGGGTTATCAGGCCCAGGACGGACTGGCTTCTGCCATGGACATACAACAGTCCTACGCAGTATTTTCCAAAGACGTTATGGAACTCGTTGACCTTTCAGACTCTGTCGATGCTGAAACTCTCCACCAAAATGCCCAGTCTGTAGGGAACTTGCTCGTCTCCATCACTGGCTTGCTTGACGCTCTAACTGAGCAGGCTAATTCGCTAGATACTGTGAAAGACATTGTCAAGGGTGATATTGCTGGTCTAGGTACCCCAGCAGACCAAATTGTTGTGAAACTACGAGATCGAAACACCAACTGCCAAGATGCCCAGACACTCAGCGGCTTCGTGGCCACCTTCGCTGAAGCCTTTAGCAATGCCGCGCAGGCTTATGGAGTAAACCCCATCCAGACATTCCCTGCTATTGAATGCAGCGAGGATGCTGTACTAACAAGCCCTTCGCAGAACTCTTCTTCAGCTCCTACAGCTGCCTCGAGCGCAGAAGACAATGGCAAAGTGCCCACAGCTGGCCCAGAGGGTGCCGTGGGCCAAGAACCCAATCTACCTGACAACAATGCGAGCCCAGAATCACAGTCAACTACACCCTCTACCTCAATCGATACTGGAAGCACCTTGTCTGCTGCTGCCGGCCTGGGAGAGCAGCATGATAGTATGCCGGCTGTAACGAGCGGCCCGCCAGTTTCGGATTCAGCAGATCCCAGCCCACTATTCACGCGGTATCACCAGGTGGGTGAGCCGCAACAGGCCCCCGGATTTGGCCCGCCCGGTTTCACTACTTCCGAGCCCAGTCCCGCTCGTTCAAGCGTAGGCTCAGGGAGTGCCAATCCTGCAGCTGCTGGGGGGGCTGCCCGGCCTAGCCCTATCCAGGGCGTTCAGAGCTCTGGAAGTAGCAGGGAGAGCTCAGCTGAGGGTTGCAACTGTGAGTCCGCGACCACTGTCACCGTGACTGTGACACATGCCGCGCAGCCAGACTTTTGCAAAAACGACAAACACTGGGTCGCATCGTTTTTGTGCTGGCTCTCCCAGACGACAGCCTTGAATTGAGGACTTTCTCCGACATCAGCTTGTCACATGCAGACAAATGCAGAGACGTAGCTCAAGACCTTGCACAACACATCTAACTTTATTCTTTACAACTGTATTAATATTTTCTTTTGCACCAAACAGAATAATGTTGGCGCCTGCTATAGATGTCCGCCCGATCATTGCACTACTCCTCATCAGGGACCAACGAAGGGTTCCCCTGGGAATACTGCACCCAAGATCGGGTGTTTAGTCTCCGGCCCGCGCAGTCACATATTTCCTGGAGACTCCTAAGAAGGGTCCCTCGTAGCAACGCTTTATGCTGGCCGTGTTATTTGCGTTAGTGAAAAATTGGCTGCCTGCTACCGCTTATAAACTCGCCAGGGTAAGGAACCGCCTTTCTGCCGAAATAGAATTCGTCAAAATCAGTCACCAACTTGCAATGGCGCAGAAAACTGCTATTGTGTCCGTATACGATAAAACGGGACTGCTAGACCTTGCAAAGGGTCTCGCGCGCAATAATGTGCGCATCCTGGCGTCGGGCGGCACGGCCAAGATGATCCGTGAAGGCGGGTTCCCTGTTGAGGACGTCTCTTCGATCACGCACGCTCCAGAGATGCTGGGCGGCCGGGTCAAGACGTTGCACCCTGCCGTGCACGCTGGTATTCTGGCTCGCGACATTGCCGACGACAAGAAGGATCTTGCTGCACAGGGCATCGAGGAAGTCGACTTTGTTGTCTGCAATCTGTACCCGTTTAAGGAGACCGTGTCCAAGGTCAACGTCACCGTCGAGGAGGCGGTCGAGGAGATCGACATCGGTGGCGTCACTCTTCTGCGTGCAGCTGCCAAGAACCATTCCCGTGTGACCATCCTTAGCGACCCCAACGACTACCACCTGTTCCTGGCAGAGCTTGACAAAGGCGGGATCACCGAGGCCACCCGCAACGAGTTTGCCCTCAAGGCGTTTGAGATGACTGCCGACTACGATGCCACCATCGCCGACTTCTTCCGCAAGAAGTACGCTGAGGACGTGGCCCAACTCCCCCTGCGCTACGGCGCCAACCCACACCAGCGCCCCGCCCAAACCTTTGTCCACAAGGATAGCCTACCCTTCAAGATCCTCAGCGGTTCTCCGGGCTACATCAATCTTCTTGATGGGCTGAACTCGTGGCAGCTGGTTAAGGAGCTCAGCGCGTCCCTTAACCTCCCTGCTGCTGCCTCCTTCAAGCACGTGTCCCCTGCCGGTGCTGCAGTGGGACTCCCCCTGTCTGAGACGGAGAAGAAGGTCTACTTTGTGCAGGACATCGAGAACCTGTCTCCTCTTGCCAACGCCTATGCCCGTGCGCGGGGTGCCGACCGCATGTCGTCCTTTGGAGACTGGATCGCACTCTCCAACAAGGTGGACCTACCCACCGCCCAGATCATTTCCAAGGAAGTCAGCGACGGTGTGATTTCCCCTGGCTACGAGCCTGAGGCTCTCGAGATTCTCAAGAAGAAGAAGGGCGGCAAGTATTGCGTTCTGCAGATAGACCCTACCTACCAGCCGGGGCCCATTGAGACCCGCACAGTGTTTGGAATCGAGCTGCAGCAGAAGCGCAATGACGCAGTCTTCAGTGCGGCCTCATTCAACGAGATTCTGTCCGACAATAAAGCGCTGAGCAAGCAGGCGCTTGTTGACCTTACAGTCGCCACAATAACCCTCAAGTACACACAGTCAAACTCGGTCTGCTACGCCAAGGATGGTATGGTTATTGGTCTCGGGGCCGGCCAGCAATCCCGTATTCACTGCACACGTTTGGCCGGAGACAAGGCCGACAACTGGTGGCTGCGCTTCAACCCTCGCGTGCTCGCCTTCAAATGGGCCAAGGGTGTTAAGCGTCCTGACAAGTCCAACGCCATCGACTTGTACGTATCTGGCAACATCCCCACTGACGGGCCTGAGAAGGAAGAGTACGACTCCAAGTTCGAGGTTGTCCCCGAGCCACTAACCCCTAAGGAGCGCGCCGAGTGGATTAGCAAACTCGGCGAAGTTGCGTGCTCGTCGGACGCCTTCTTCCCCTTTTCAGACAACGTTTACCGCGCTGTGCGGTCAGGTGTCAAGTACATTTGCGCTCCCACTGGCTCTGTCCAGGATAAGGCCGTTTTGGACGCCGCCAACAAGAATGATCTCGTCTATGTCGAGAACAATATGCGCTTGTTCCACCACTAATGTGCACGCATTATACAATAGTTACTTATTGCGCAAACCCTACTGAAACAGTAAAATCCTTCTAGCTCAAATCAAAGCCCGATCGAGACTCGATTGAATAAATAAGTTTTTGACGCATAATGTCGATGCTTGAGTACTCGGGTAGTTTTAGCAAGTTCATACACGTCGATGCAGTCGGAAGACGGTTATCGTCGGGCCCACTGCACCTTATCCCAAACCGAGGAGACAGTTGCTTGAACCCAAGAAGTGGGCCCTTGGGAACAGACGTCACAAACTTGAGCAGAAGACCCCGCTGCTGGGGTGTCATTCCTTTAACAACCGTCCAAAAGTTGGCAAGCGTATGCGAGCTCCTGAACCCACTGCTCACAGAGTTCGCCATCAAATCATCGACATCAATATCGCTCGTATTGCCGCTGATGAGCGTCTGTATCTCTTGCGGACTGAACATCTTTAGCCACTTGAGCGATATCAAATCGCTCATCCCCTTGAGGAACCAGTGCGTCTGGGGGCCCAATACGACATTGAGCCTATAGTTCGCGATCGCATGTATGTATTCCAACCGGTTGCTGTTGGTCACGGGTATATTTGCTCCATTCGGTTTCAGTTCTACAGTGTCGTTGGTGCCGGGGACCGTAAAATCCAATGCAAGGTCTTCCACATCGCCAGTATATTCGTAAATTTTGACCATGCTGTTATATATGGCAGGGTCCAGCATGTAAAAGTCATCAAATGAGCTCTTGGTAGCGGCGCTACCAGCCCATTTTTGCAAGAAAAAAGGGGCAAATTCCACATCCACCATTATGTTCTCGTACAAGCATTTTGCAATAGCTTGCCCCAGGAATCTGTACGAGTTGTGAACCAACGCCACGTCGTAATCCCCAGGCTCTCCATAAACTGGGTTTGGATAGAGCGTATGGCCGGGAGACTCTACAAACAAGGTGGCAAATACGGGCGGAACGTGGCCTTGTCCTTTGAACACGTGGTCACATATACTCGTCAGAATCTCCTTGGTAAGACCGCCACCATCGATACCCTGCTCAAGTTGCCCCCCGCTTTCAAACTGGACTCTTAGCTTGCTCTTGAGATGCGGTCCCAACTCAGTGAAAGCTTGAACGGCATCCTCTAACAGTGACTGACGCCTAATTGTATAAGGCTCAAACGTTCCGTACATCTCCCTATAGGGGTCATAGCTCTTTGATTTTTCACTTTGAATGAAGCCATGAAAAATTCTTGCCCGCACGTAAAAGGGGATAAAGAACGGTGCTTGGCTCAGAATGTCAAATACCTGCATGTCATCTTGGAGGCCAGAGGGGGTGCCCGTGGCTTGTTCCATGTCTGAATCGGAGTCCTCTGCATGAGCATCCATCCCATACCTGTCGTAGTACTTTTCGAACATGCTCTCAAGAGGCAGGGAGTCGAAATTCTGGAGGTGCTGTTTCATGATCCAGAAATCAGGGTCCAGCAGATTTCTTCTACAATCACGCACATATATCTGACGCATAACTGTTAGCATAACTGCTTTCGCCGACATTAGGTTTCGCACGTCTGGACGATACCACAAGAGAGTGAAGCAGGTATTACGGAGCTGTTCCGCCAGCTCGTCGAAGTCGTCGCGAGATAGCCCCAATTGTGGATGCCTGAAAATCTCAGCGTCATTTGCAACAACCAGCCAATAAGAATACAGTTCCAGTGTTGCCTGGAGTACCGACCAGTTCGGGCTGTCAGAGAGCTCGTTCACAGTCCCGGGCAAGGACATGGAAATTCTGTATTCGTTCGTGTCTCTAAAGTAGTTCCAAAGTCTCCTTATCACCGGGGGATTACTCGCCACAGAAACATACATCAACAGCTCAGTCTTGCGATTCGGGTTTACACCCATCAGGGCAAGCAGAAACTGTGCAAAGTTGGGGACGTCGCATCCCATGCGTGCGGCCTCAACGAGAAACTTTCTGTCATATAGACCATTCAAGGACTGCGCCAGAGTTTCTGGGATGCGGCCCACAGATGCCAGTGACCCAACCAGAGCACAGATAAGCGGCGCTGCTTGTTCTGTATAGGGGGCTAAACGACTAACCAGCATAGCCACTTTCTCCGGGTCATTTTCAACGCCACGTACCTGTGGAACGAGGGTATCAAATGCACCAGCGGCCAAGTAGTCGCTCAAGGCGGGGTACTGTATCAACATCTGGGTAACTGTCGGCGAGTCCGCTGCCGACATTTTCCGCAGCGTGGCAACCACCTTTGAGACATTATCTCGAAGTCTTAGATGCATAACATCCTGTGCAAAAAGGCTAAACGCTTCTATTACCTGTGCGGTGTATGTCGGGGCCACACTCGTGAGGATGGTAGTCAGGGCATCAAGCAGCCCGATGTCGACTGGGCGTACGTTGATCGCGGGGATAAGAGCCGTGCTCAGCCTGCGGGAGAATTGTGGATAGTTCTGCAGCCCGTCCACGACGCAATTCCTGCTAAGGGCCTCTACAAACTCAACTGATGACGTCGCATCGGGGATGGTGGGCACAAATGACAGGAAGTCGGCAGCATACGCTGGTGCTTGGCTATCTAAGGCCTTTGTAACATACAGGTCTCGGAGCTTGTGCCGCTCCTGTTGGCGCAGCCTGTGGACCTTGAAGTGGCGCTGGAGAGTGCGGGCAGCTTCCAATTTGAGCCGCACCTCCTGGCGCTGGCGGCGCTCTTCCTCAGCTTTTTTGAGCAGACTTTCGCGAGTAGCTTGCGGCTTGTTGCCTAGGTTTATCTTTCTCGGGCGGCGAACCTGCCCGTCGAATATCATGGCAATGGGGCAGGTTGCCACAAGTTGGTGGGTCTAAGCAGCTTACGCAGTTGGGAACTGAAGGAAGATACGATGAACTCGTGGGTGGAACAGTGACCCGAGAATCTTATGGTGATATAGATTTGAATTAGGAGACCAGGTGCAGTGCCAATTGGAAAATATACCGGAGCGGAATCACAATGCAGTCGGCAGCGTGTGTGACGTAAGCCGAGAATGCCGGGGGCCTGAGCGATAGGGCGACAAAGGTTACGCTAGTTATCTGGTACATTCTGTCAATAGTCATATGTTATCTCAAAGTATAAGCCAAGTCTAAGTATAAGCCAGCTGTCCAGTGAAGCTGTTCTGTTTTTGTTTTTGTTTTGTGTGTAAAATCCGAAGAGAAGCACGAGGACGTCGGTGGCAGTGAGGCAGTGAGACGTGAGCCGAGAATGCTAGCTAGCAGCGACCAGGCCAATGCTTTTAGAGCATGGATCCAAACTGGCGCTCATAAATGCAGCCCGTATATGCCAACTGGCAAAAACGAATATTAATATATACAGCCTATTGCTGTTTGCACTCGGGAGGGGCCTCTTTCTTGGAGCCGGCGCCTTGCTCGTCGTCGTCGGCGTCATCATCATCATCATCGGCATCATCCTCGTCCCCAAGGTCGTCATCCTCGGGAGCGTCGTCGTCGCCGTTAATACCCTCGTACTCGAGGGCTTTGCCGGTGTACCAATCGATGGCGCGAGGAATGAGCTTTTCCTTGATGAGCTCGCCGAGATCAAAGTCCATCTCGAGCTCGTCCTGCACTTCCTCGTCGTACTCGTCATCGTCGCCGTCAGGCATCTCGGGGGGGGTGAAAAAGTTGAAGAAGGACTGCTCGGGGATGGTCTTCTCAATGACGCGAGTGGCCTTGGTGTGCTTGTTGCGCTGCTTGCGCTTCTCAACGTGCACGGTTACATTAGCCTCAGGGCTGGTCCACTTGATGTCGGTACCTTCCGCGTGGTCGTACATAAAGTCGCCGGTGGGACCCACCTCGTCGTGATAGTAGTAGGTCTTGGTGAGCACCCTGTTAGTGAACGCGGCATTGTCCGCGAATTCGAACTCGAGGGCAAAGCCCGGCTTGTCGAGGTACTTGAGACGGATGTCCAAGAGGTACTGGAGCACCTCGTCATCACGCTCGGACAGAGTGTCGCAGACGCCTGGAAGATTCTGGAGCGCCGTGAGCCAGAAGTCGGGGATGCCGTGGACATCGGACTCCTCGTCAGACTTGCCAGTACTGCCTGCAGTCTTAGTCTCGGACTTGTCCTCGTCGTCCTCATCGCGCTCGTTGTCGTCGTCCTCGTCCTCATCCTCGTCGAAGAACTCCTTCTCCGCGTCGAGCGCAGCACGACCGATCTCAATTTCCTTTTCCGTCGGCTGTACCTCTCCGGCAATGATCTTGGCACGGTGCTCGTACAGCGGTAGCTGCTTGGCGTAGAACTTTTTCTCGAGCTCCAGCAGGTCACGCTGGAACTCGGCTTCGATGGCTGTGTTTTGCAGGCGCAGGGCTTTGAGCGCAGCCAGGCGGTCCTTGACGACCTGAGGAAGCGAATCAATGTAGCCCGAGGACTTCCCCACCAGCGAGCCCAGACGGCCCTGGATGAGGCTCACCAGCGCAGGGTTGTTGGCCAGCGCCCCCAGGCCACCCTGCTCCTGAATGGCGTCCATGGCGCTCGTGTCGCGTGACGGCTGCTGGACATTGGAGGCGTTGGCAGGGGTATTCTGCGGCGTGGGCGCAGTCAGATCGCGTGGCTTGCGGATAGGTTCGCCCATTGTGTGGATTGCGTCAGGAAGGGGCAAATATACTTGGTCAGCGGGGAGGTCGTGCTGGCGTTGACGCCGCGCGTAATCCCCAGACCAGCGACAAGGTTGAGGGAACAACGGGACGGCTCTGCGGGTGGGCGCAGTGAGCAGTCACGCAGTGAGAGCAACGAGACCAGCGGAACCGGCGAGACAGTGTGCCCAACGATGCTGGTACCCCCAATCAGTTTCGGGCTCGTGGCCGACGACATCTACCGTAGCGGGCACCCCATTAGCATCAATTACCCGTTTCTCGAGACACTGGGGCTGCGGACGATTGTGTATCTTGGCACGCGCTCGCGCGAGGCCAACGCGGAACACATTGCGTGGGCGGAGGCCCACGGGGTCAACTACGTGCACCTGGAAATGGCGTCTGCCAAGGAGCCGTTCATCACCAATGACCCTGCGCCAGTCCTCGCGTGCCTGCGGATCCTCAGCGATAAGCAGAACTACCCGGTGCTGGTGCATTCAGATAAAGGGAAACACCGCGTGGGGGTCCTGGTGGGGGTGCTTCGCAAAACGCAGGGCTGGGCGCTGGCGTCCATCTACGACGAGTACATACGGTTTGCGCGAGCAAAAGCCGACGCAGATATGCTGTTTATCGAGCAATGCGAGTGCGAGGATGCGGGCTGGGCGATGGGGACCGGGGAGCCGCTCAGCATCCGGAGCTTGTTTGAGGCTGATATGGAGGCCGCTGAATAGCTGGTCCCGACCGCTGAGCATCCCCAGCTGCTCAATGCGCATTAGTGGCAGGAAAAACTAATTGACGGAGTAACTTTGTCGATTCCGCTCAAACCCAAAACCCTCTGCTGTATATTAGTAGCTGGAAGGAGCTCAAAAATATGTGAATTTAAACAATTGAGCTTTTAGATGGTACGTATTTCTGTGGCTCATGGATTAGTCCGTTTCATTCACGTGTGGTATAATATCACACGTGTGGCAAGTAACGTGGCTTGCGTGACCAGTACACGCACGTATGGACCTGATCGTGGTGCTATTGCGATATGAACTGCTATTTCTGTTGCTTCCACCTGCAGCCGTTACTTCCACAGCCAGCTGCCGCTCTGTTCGGTATCGCTGACCGACGCCGTGTTGTCGTCATAGTACTTGACCACTCGGCGCTTGGTGTCAAGACTACCGTCTGGCTTGGTCACCGTCTCGGTCTCGACGCGCTCGCCGACCACGCGCTTGCCGGCTGTATCCGCCTCGGACACGAGCTTCCGGTTGGTCGTATCGAGCTGGCTCGAGGAGCTAAACAGGCTGGGCAAATCAAAGAGACTTGAGAGCTTAGACACCGCCGAGGCGGTCGAGGAGCCCGGGACGGAACTCTGAGAGTCCTGGACCTTTGCGACTTGCGCACCCTGCATGCGCCGCTCCGCGAGCAGCAGCTTGCGGCGGTAGTCAAGTAGCCCAGTGTAGTCACCAAAGAACTCGTCTTTCCGGACACTCGGCATCTTGCCCTCGGACGACGGCAGCAGGCAGCGCCACACACCCTCTCTGGTCCACCCGGATATGCCGTTCTGGTCCTTGCACGTGTTGTACTGGTTGGCGCTCGGTACCGGGTAGGCCCAGCTGGCAGCGCCCGCGGCCTCAAAGAAGCCCGCAAGCGGAGACGCCCCGAGAATACTGCCAATGCCCTCGGTAATGCGGTCGTTATAGGAGTCGACCATGCGGTTGAGCCGCGTGCGCGTACGCTCAGAGAACTCGCGCGACCAGTCCTTGGCGTCGTCTACCGGGGCAATCGCCCCCCAGGTGTCGCTGTCCTTCTCGTTGGTGGATCTACGGCACATTGAAGATATTTCAGATACCTCGCAGCAAACGGTTCAGTGCTGCGGATACAACAGGATCAATTGGTATGATGCAGGCCACGTATCAGCGAGGTTGCTTAATGCCGCTTACTCGCCACCAAGTGTGGACGTTTTGTTTTCTAGTTTGCGGTGGCGGACGGGTAAGGGAGGTGTCCGCCACATGCGCCACGCGCGCCACACCAGATAAAAGACAACGCAAAGGTACCCCGCAACAACAATTTACGCAGGCGGTCTCAATACTCGTCGCTCTCGTAAAACAGGGTGCCAAATGTGATTATAGAGCCGTATATGATGATGCCGCCGGCCAGTGACATGAGCATTGCCGTGGGTGCTATGAGGCCGTTGTGCGCGAACGTCAGAGGCAGCGCGACCCCCGACACCAGCAGAAACCCGGTCAGAAACCGACCGAAATCCGCAAGCAGGTCCGGGGCGTCGCTCATCAGGTCGTCGGCTCGCGCGTGCCCGCACAGGGTGTTGGGCAGCGGCGCCAGCAGGAACATGGCGACCACCGACAGCGGTAGCCAGTTGTCGTAGAGCGCGCCTGACAGCACAATGAGGATGAACCCCAGCGCGAGTACGCTGGACAGCGCAAAGATCCGCTGCACCTGCGTCATAGCTGAGCTTTGGTGACAAACCTGGACGGGCAAGCCGCCGCTGGTTTGGCGGTGATGGGCGGGGGCTGGAGAGAGCAGAGCTCGAGAACCAGGTCTCGAGTTTTCTCTGCTTGTCGGGCGGTTTTCCCGGCAGGCAGGTACCAGCGCCGGCCAGACAATAGAAGCAGAAAGTAGCCATAAGCTCAGCACAGGCACTCCCCAGTAACTCGCCGAGGAAGCTCTGCGGCCCCAATTGCGCATCCCCAATTGCGCATCCCCAATTGCGCATCTGCGGCAGTCCACGGTGGCCCCACGGCCCTCGTCCGGAGCTGTCACCAGACGTCGCCTGCTGGGTCTCCCTTATAAATCGCACCAGCCAGGTCTCGAGCGTCATGTTCCGCAACTCGTACGACAACGACTCGGTGACGTACTCGCCGACGGGGCGGCTGTTCCAGGTAGAGTATGCACTGGAGGCGATCAAGCAGGGCTCGGCGGCAGTGGGGCTGGTGTCGCGGACCCACGCTGTGGTGGTGGCCCTCAAGCGCCACGCCGAGGAGCTGGGCTCGTATCAGAAGAAGGTGATCCGCATCGACGACCACATGGGCGTGGCACTCGCGGGGCTGGCGCCGGACGCCCGCGTGCTCGCGAACCACCTGCGCACTCTGTGCATCAAGGCAAGGCTGCTCTACGACCGCCCGCTGGCCGTAGCGCGCGCGGTCAGCTCCATCGCCGACAAGGCTCAGACAAGCACCCAGGAGTACGGCCGCCGGCCTTATGGCGTGGGCCTGCTGGTGATCGGCTACGATGAGACAGGCGCGCACCTGTTTGAGTTTCTACCCTCGGGGTCGATGCTCGAGTACCTGGGTTCGGCCATCGGGGCTCGCTCCCAGGCCGCGCGGACGTACCTGGAGCGCAGTGTCGAGAGCCTTCCCGAGGCGTCTCTCGAGGAGCTTATTATGCACGGCCTGACGGCCCTCCGCGAGACGTTGTCCCAGGACAAAGAGCTGACGCTCAAAAACACCTCCATCGCGTTCGTGGGCAAGGACCGTCCGTTCACAGCGTTGGACGACGACGCCGTGGCCCCGTGGCTCGAGCGGCTTGCGAACGAGGGTGGCGGCACGGGCCGGACCCAGACCAGCCAGTCGGCGGACGCAGTCCCCGCCGAGCACACAGAGGAGAATGCGGCCGAGCCCAGTGCTTCGGGTTCTGACGACCATGGACCCACGGGACCAGAGACAGAGTCCACAGAGCCCACTGACCGGATGGACGAGTCCTGAGAGTGTGACGCCCAAGTGCCGCGGCTGGTCCTGGTCTGTCTTGGCCTGTCTAATAAATAGAGTCTAGCGTCACTAGCAACCGAGGTCGGAAGCCGTTCTGACCGTTTTGGCCACCGCGCTGGCCACTTGGGCTTTGCCTTTCAGGCTGGGTGCGTAGTCCATGACAATTCAAAAACCACCATTACGGTCAGTCCGGCTGTCTCGCACTCTGGTGCAGCAGTGGGACAAAAACCTTGGCCCTCTTAATCTCTTCCAATTTGTTTCTGTATTTGTCCCAGGAGTCTCTGGATCGGTATATCATTTTTGCAACCTATAATAGAGAAGAATATGTTTCTTATTTATGTAAAAAAGCGCTAGAATTAGAATATGATATACGTGAATTAGCGATAGATCTAAAACAAGAGAAAGGGCTCTTTTACTTGTCGTAATTCTAACCTGGCTCAGCTTCCCATTTGCGCACCCCAATTAAACTGCCTATCTACTAGCCAGTCAACTTGTACACCACATTAAAACATGAAGTCAGATAGGAAGAAGTAGAGAAAAGGAGCATGCTGCGGGGTGATTGCAACCAAAATTTAATATCATTTCTGTGTGTAGCACAAACATGAGCCGAGCTGACCCGATCACGGAATTGGGACCTCCTGATTGGTCGTCCCCGAGCGCATGGTGCCGTTATCACTATATACTCCCCATGCTACCGAATGCTCTGCTAAAGTACATCAACGACTATGGCTCGTCTTGTCGATGCAATCGGCAACTTCTAGGGCTGCTGCTAAGGGCCAAAGTCCGTCACGAGCCGCCACCGATTATGCACCCCGCATTGTCAGCCGACGTTCCTTCCGACCTACCAACTTCTCAATGTCTTTTCTGAAAATCGGCAACGATCTCAAGAACACAAAGGGCACCGTAGCACAGCCCGTCTCACCTCCTCTCGCCGCTAACGATGGCGCAGCGAACGAGTCTGGCCTGCCAATCCCCACAGGCCACCGTGAGCGCCGCTCATCGTCCATGGCCGGCGGCCGTCCCCTCGACTTGCAGCCGTCATTCCAACACAGCCCTCCCCTTGCCGACTCGTCAGTCACTGGCCCCAATTCTGCTCACTGAGCAAGGGCATCCCGGCAGCTGTCGCAACTGATGTTGTCACGTGTAGCGATCGCGTCATGGCGTGCATATGCATATGCAGGTCTCTACAAGTCCCAATGGCCGCCGCTCCGCAGAGCCCTGGCTCTGGAGAGCCCTCTGAAAACAGGGAGTCGCCAGACCACAACATGCAACTGGAGGCGGCGACAAGTGGCGAGGGCGAGTCAAACGGCAAAGTTGCCTCAGAGTCGCTGTTTATGCCTCTGCGTTGTACGCCAATCTCGCGTGTGTCCCGCGCGCCCAGTTCTTCTGAACCGCGCGCCGAAATGCTTACGCCGCACGTTCCCTCAGAACCCCGTTCGTTAGCCCCCGCCGCAGCAGCCGTCCATTGGCCTCCTCTTCCGCGCGTCCGTAAACGCGATAGACTGTCCTACCTGTTCAAGCAGAAAGTGCGCCCATTCTTTCACCAAGTCAAAGTCAAGCTCGCTGGCTAGTTTCTTTGTTTATACTACTGCCAAAGTGACAGGTCACTAAATGCTATAGAATATCCCACTCATACACCGCCTACTCCAGATTTTCTTTTATGTACTCCCTACAGCGATATCGTACTATGATTTAAGTTGTTCAAAGTTGTAGAGCCCCATTTACCGCTGCAGCAGGCGCGACGACAGAGCCTCCAGGTCTTCAAGCGTTTCAGGAGCCTCAACCTCAAGCATCTCGTGGTCAACCCGGCTACGCTTGGGTGGCTTTTCAGGCTCCCTTTCGCTATCGGATGGCTCAGGAGAAGGCAGCCGCACCTCGACTTCGCTTTCTTCCTGCTCACCTGCGCGCGCCAGACGCTCCATCTCCTTGCGCCGCCGCTTCTTCTCCTGGCGACGCTCTTTGACAACTGCCTTGTCGTCCACATCGCGTTCCAGCATATCGTCTGCTTCGCCAGAGAGGAACTGTGTTCGCTGGGTCTCAGCATCACCAGCCCTGTGGAAGTCTCCCTCGTCTTGAAACTCGTATATGGTGTGTGGTTTGCCCTCATCGTCGAAGACAATTTTTGATGGGTTGTTTCCAGCTTTTGCAAGATGCTTCTTGCTCAATGCTTTTTTGGCCGCACGTTTAGAAGTCGGCTCCTCCAGTAACGGCGCCATCGTCTCCTCAAGATCATGGCCCTGTCTTTTCACCGTCATAAAGTCGTCAACATCATCCTCGTCGGCTTTAGAGAGCTTTTGGTAGTGCTCTGACAGCACATTTTGGTTCTGGCGCTCGAACATCCGGTCGTACTTGGTGCGCACCCGGTCAGGTTTTTCCGCAGGTCTTTCCTGCAGGGCTCGCGGTAGGTTCTTCGTCTCATTGTGCTGAGCATTGGCATTGATTTTGATGTTCGGCGCACTGGCCAGTCCTAGGCTCTCGGCAAATGCGTCTAGAGGAAGGTCCTGAACGTTGAAAATGCTTTTATCCTTTTGCACATAAACCGACCGCACATAGGAGATGAAGGCCTTTTGGGCTAGGTATTTCAGCTCGGGATCCTGGAAACACTGTGCCTGCAGCTCGGACTGAATGCTGTGTTTTTTTTTTTCACGAATCGTGAGCTTCTGAATAGGCACCTTGCGAGACTCCAACTTATTGATGAACGGCTCCTCATTGGGGGTCAAAAACAATAGCGCCCTGCCGCTTTTCCCAGCTCTTGCAGAGCGTCCCACGCGGTGAATGTACGTGGCCGAATCCTCCGGGCAATCGAGCTGTACAACCCAGTCCACCTCTGGAAAGTCTATTCCGCGAGCAACGACATCTGTTGCCAGCAAACACGATGCCCGAGATCGTGAGAACTTTTGCGTTATGTCTATTCGTGCGGTTTGCTTTTGTCGACCATGTAAGTGCAGTAAAGGAATTCCTGGCTGGAGCCTGCGGAACGCCTCATAAATATACCGCACTTGCTTTGACGAAGAGATGAACACAAGAATTTTGCTTTTTGTGTGTGAACGCAAAAACGACCATATGTTGTCAAGCTTGTCTTGCAGCTCACATATTGTATAGTACTGCTCTAAGCCCTTAGGAGTAGCATGAGGAAGTACATCGTCCACGGATATGTACTTGGGATCCGCTAGACTCAACCTAGCAAGGTCTCCCACAGATTTGGTCTGTGTAGCTGAAAACAAAAGGCTTTGTCTTTCAGGGCTCAAATTCTTGACAATCGAGTCAACTGTCTTTTTGAAGCCCATGTCTAAAATTCTATCCGCTTCGTCCAAAACGAGCACCTGCAGATTATTAGCATCAAATGCAGGGCTTTCGTCCATGTGCTGTAAAAGGCGCCCGGGGGTGCACACAAGAATATTCAGACCCCCGACGCGGTCTTTTTCGGCCTTCCAGTCTTTACCTCCAATCAGTAGACCTGCCGAAAACGAGTGGTACTTGCCGATTTTGCGCAGGACCTCGAAGATCTGAAGTGCTAGTTCTCGTGTTGGTGTGATAACGATTGCACCCAGTCCATCCATGTTGTTCCACTGCTCACGGTACAGCTTTTCCAACACCGGCACAAGAAACGCAAGTGTTTTTCCGGAGCCCGTTCGCGCAGCACCAAGAATATCAGAGTTTTTCAGTGCTGGTACGATACATTCTCTTTGTATGTCCGTCAGTTTTACATAGTGGTTATCCCTGAGCCCTTTGAGTGTAGGTGCCGACAACGGGAGCTGGTCAAAGCGCTCCAGGGACTTGAGTTTTCCAAGATCGAAATCTGTTACCTTAAGAGAAAGCAATTCGATGCTCTCCTTACCGTTGGACTTTTTGCCCTTGCTCGGTTTGGCACCCTTTTTCATAGTTGAGAATCGATCAAGTTTGATTATCTAATAGATTTTCGCGCTTTCGTATAGATCATTAATTCTATAACATTTTTGCCTAATAGGGGCCCTGTCATCGCTCGTAGTTTACTTGGGTGATTGTATTTAAAAGTCAGTTGGAGTTCGTTTTACGCATATGGGCCTGATTCGAGTTCTCGCTAGAGCAAGATCTAGACATTCTAATCGCTGAAGCCAGTCTCGCCGACTCCGATAGCTAACTGCGTTTCGAGTCGCGAACACTGAAGACAACACAGACATAGATGTTCGGAACTGCAGAATATACCTCGAACGTCACGTGCACTTGTCGCAGCTGTAGTGTCTTCATTAGAAAAGTCTTTCATTCATCATTCACTTTTGCCACCAAGAACCTATGATAATGTTTAGAAAGGTGATCCCGGCGTACAGAAGCATTACATACCTACGTGTAGTATATTCCAGCAAGCTCCAGCAAGCTGAACTGATAAGTTAGACTTCGCGGCGGGGTCACGCGCATAACTCGTCTATTATTACATTGTGGCGTTGGTGGCGATATGCATACGGTATATGTTGTCACAGTTGTACGTGCATACGGTAGGTGTTGTCACAGTTGTCACAAGACCGGGAACTTTCACACGACGATTCCAAAGGGTACCTAAAGTTTCATTCGCAGTGACCACTGATAGAAACGATATCTTGTCATCGCGTCTTTCCCATTGTCCAAGCCTGTATTTTCTCATGTCCTGCCGATAAATCTATTTGATGAGTCATACACGCCACCGAGAGGCGTTCTCGATAAAAGGCACATCATATGCAGCCCCACCTTCCACCCGCTGCTAAGACACCCGATACCTAGTATAATGTGGTTCGGAAGAGGGCCCACGGCCCAGTCAGAGAAACCGCGGGTACATGATACTGGTAAGACCTCGTTGGGCAGCGCACAAGGGGAAAGCGAAGATCCCGAGCCGAACGAAAACATCCAGCTCCAAGACCACTCATTTTTGACCAAGCTGTTTCTAGGGTCAAAACCGGTACCAATACCCGCACATAGAACACCAAGTCCCAAAGCCAAGGCCAACCCCTTCTCTATTTTGTGCTGGGGTTGGATGACCCCGCTGATTAAGACAGGTTTTAACAGAGTTCTCGAGGAAAACGATATCTGGACTATTAATGGCCATGAAAAGAACGAGTTGAAAATGGCAGAATACCACCAAAAGCTGAAACAATACAAGGACAAAGGCGGCGCACCGTATCAGGACATGCGGGCACTGGTATACGCAATGCGTTGGAAACTTTTCCCCACACTATTAATTGCAGCGATATATTTTACATCCGAGTTGGCTGTGTCTGCAATCTCAAGACACCTTATTTCGGCCATTGGTTCGCTCTATACACATGCGACCCATAATCATGGACCTGCAATTGGCTATGCAGTTGGGTCTACCTTGTTAACGATCGTCTTTCAAACAACGCTCGTTTGGTTCCAGTACGAGAGTCGCTACACCGCTGAATTGATAAGAACGATGTTTATTTCGGCGATCTATGATAAAATGACTCGGCTGAGTTCTTTGGGACGCCAGCAATTCCCTGCTAGTAGAATTACCAGCATCATCACCACAGATACAAACCGTATTGTTATGGCCAGTCGCTGGACTCCCGTACTGATACTATTTCCCTTTGTCTATGGTTCAATGGTTGGTCTCCTTTACAGCTTCATAGGTGTAGCCGCATTGCCTGGTTGTGGTCTCATTTTACTGGGTATAGCAGTCAACCTGATGTTGAGCAGAAGAATCACTCGGCTTAGACAAAGTAGCCTACCTTTTGCCGATCACCGCATTGCAATCGTAAGGGAGACCATTGAAAATATGCGCATTATCAAGTTTTACGGCTGGGAAGTTTCTTTCGTAAAGCTGATATCTAAAGCGCGCATCAAAGAAGCCCGTCTTCTTAAGTTCCTTGGTCTTGTTGAGGGAATGTCTGATGCCCTTTCCACGAGCACCCCTTATTTCGCAGGGCTCTTGTCTTTTGCCCTCAGGATAGCCCTAAAAGAGCCAATGACTCCTGCGCTTGTCTTCCCTTCTATGACAGTGTTCCAACTATTTATTCCTCTAATGATGGTTTTTACCAACGGTGTGAATACACATGCAGATGCGTGGGTTTCAGTGAAACGCATCAACGAGCTGTTTAGGGCGAATGAAGACCCTGCCTACACTGTCGCGTTGCCGGAAGATTCAAAGTCAGCGGTGATCATCAAAAACGGCACGTTTAAATGGGATGCAAGACAGGAGAGTGCATTTGCAAAAAAGCGTCTTCGTAGGTTTTGGAAGTTCTGGCAATCTGGGCGCACAGCCATCGGTGCCAATGACACTGGACTGGTACTTTCGCCTATGCAGAGCTTGAATGATCAGGCTGAATATTTGCAGCAAAAAGACATGAGAGAGGACAGCGAGGATTTTGAACGTGCTGGTGCTCGCAAGTTTTCCGGCCTACGTGAAATCTCTCTGAACATTAAAAAGGGAGAGCTTGTCATGGTTGTTGGCGCCATTGGATCAGGAAAAACTTCACTTCTCTCTGTTATTCTTGGAAATATCACAAAAACATCAGGTGTCGTTGAGCTTGGCGGATCTGTGAGTAGCGTTTTGTCCACGTGGTCGCAGAACTCGACCATCAGGGACAATATCTTATTTGGCTTACCCTACGATGCACAAAAATATAGTCATGTGGTTGACGTTTGTGGTTTGGAGTCAGATTTTGCTAGCTTTCCCAGCAGGGACTTTGTTGAGGTAGGGGAACGTGGCATCACGCTCAGCGGTGGTCAGAAGGCAAGAATATCTCTAGCCCGATGTGTCTATCGTGGTGGTGATATTATATTACTGGATGATGTTCTTAGTGCAGTCGATGGTAAGGTGGGGAACGCCATTTTTAGAAAATGCATCACCGGCTACCTCAAGGAAAGCACCCGGATAATGTCAACTCACAACCTAGCATTGCTCCCTCAAGCAGACAAGGTAATTTTTATGGACGGGTTTGGCCATTGTGATATGGATACGTTACAGAACTTATTGAGTCGGAATCAGTCATTTCATACCATGTACACCGCTGCTATCCAGTCCGAAGAAATTGAAAGTCTTGAACAGATGGAGAGCAATGAACTGCTCCAAAGTGCTGAAGAGCATGGTGCCGAAGAGCAAGTCGAAGAACCTATCGTGAAAAAGCAACTTTCGAGACCTGGCCAGACTACGGCAGCTGACGCTCACTTGATGAAAACTGAGGCGAGATCAAGAGGGTCCGTTCAAAGAGAGGTTGTCCTAGCTTACCTTCGATCCGGAAGCCGCATTGGTTTGCCTTTTGTTGGAATTATCATATTTGCCCAGTTCTCAGTAGCAACCTCTTCCGCCATGCAATCAGTGTTCCTGAACTTTTGGAGTTCTGACCGATACCATCGTTCCAGCGGTTTTTACGTCGGAATCTACGCCTTAATAATGGCTTTGAGAGGCTTGAGTTATCTGAGCTTGGCAGGTTTATGCGCATACTTTTGTCTCAGTTCTTCATCGCGACTCCACAATACAGCTGTCGATAATATATACCGGGCGCCCATATCATACTTTGATACGACACCTTTGGGGAGAATCATCAACAGGTTCACTGATGATATTGCTAACTTAGATACACTTCTTTACATGCAGCTGAGAATGTTCCTTTTCTCACTCGGTATGCTGGCAGGAACGGTAATTGTTATTTTTGTTTATGTGCCATACACGATCTTGGTTCTCATCCCCATGTTTTCGGTAGCACTTGTGTTCCTCAATTACTACAGATCTGGTGGACGTGAAATAAAACGCGTGAATTCTCTATTTCGGAGCAGAATGTTCTCTGTCGTTACGGAAACTATAAGTGGTCTACCTACTATCCAGGCTTTTCATATGGGTGACCATTTCAGGACAATCCTTAATAAACGAATCGATGACATGAACGTCTCTTTTTGCTTGGCCCTTGCGTGCCAGTACTGGATGTCTATCCGAGTACTGCTAGCGAGCACGTCGATTGTATTCTTGACCATAATGCTTTGCGTTTTCCAGGTATTCAATTTGCCGCCTGCTAGTGTCGGTATGCTACTATCATTGCTTCCAAGCGTATCCATAAGTTTGGCGATGTTGCTGCCATTTTTTGGGGAACTAGAGAATCAGATCAACTCAGTTGAACGGTTGTACGAGCTAGGTCACCAGATCCAACAGGAGGCCCCTTACCATATAGAGTCAACTGCACCGCCAAATGACTGGCCCCAACACGGTGAGATAGAGTTTCTGAACGCGCAGCTGCGGTACAGGCCTGAGTTACCACTGGTTATGAAAGACTTCAATCTAAAAGTGAGGCCAGGCGAAAAGATAGGTATTATTGGTCGAACTGGTGCAGGCAAGAGTACCGTATTGTCCGCCTTGTTCCGTCTCACCGAACTATGCGGGGGTAAAATTATTATCGATGGAGTTGACATCAGCACCCTTGGCTTGGATGACCTGAGAAGGAAACTAGCCATCATCCCGCAAGAGCCAGTTCTGTTTCAGGGCACGATTAGGTTTAACTTGGACCCTTTCAATGAAAGAACAGATGTGGAACTTTGGGATGCACTTCGCAGAAGTGGTGTGATTCGCGAACACGAAATCAATAATGGCGATGTTTCGAAGGCCCACAAATTCCACCTCGACACCGTCATTGATGCCGACGGCTCCAACCTGAGCTTAGGCGAAAGGCAACTTCTAACACTTGCCCGAGCCTTGGTGCGCCGTTCACGTGTGCTTGCCTTAGATGAAGCGACTGCAAGCGTTGACCTTGCAACCGACAGAATGATCCAAAATACGATTGCCAGAGAGTTCCGCGACTGTACTGTTCTGAGCATTGCCCACCGCCTGCAGACTATTATCCACTACGATCGCATTGTTGTTTTGAGCGGGGGCGAGGCTGTCGAATTCGGTGAACCTCTCGAACTTTTCCGCAATGAGAAATCGTTTTTCCACGAAATGGCTCTCGAAGCTCATCTCACGGAGGGAGATTTTGCTAAGTAGGCTTTTTATAATTACAGTAAATATACAAGAACACATTGCCTATGGACCCTGGTATCTAATCCGAGCCTAGGCTCAAAGCATTCCAAAGAGCGCAGTGCCATCGTAGATAACAAGCGTCTAGAACTAACTTTTATCGCGAGCACAGCATTTTTTTTCTACTCCAGATACCACCTGCACGTCTTATCAGCAACTAGTCACAAGGAATCTCACCTTTCATGTTGGAGCACTCGTTGTTCGCGTTATAGTTATAGGTATAAAATTAGATAAACTACCAAAAGATTTAATACCTTAAGATTAAGCCATTGAACGGAACTATTTGTTTCGAGTAGTACTTCTCCTTCAGCTACAAACAGCTCTTTTCACGGGTTTTTAGTGGGGGACATCGTACGTGCATAAAAATATCTGCAGCTTCGTGTCGTCGCGCATCAAGGCACATGGACATCGATGCTTCGCCGCGTGACCCAACCACCAGTACTCGACAATGAGAAGAATAAATAACTTCCACCTTCCCCTATGGCTCGAATTTACTCCCACATTTGAGCCCTGTTGTTCTTATCTCCTGTAAGGCGCTGCCGAGGACTGGGGGCCGGTGCAGCCACATGCAGCACTACGAGCCGTGCAGAACCCTGCTGTGTTCTTGGTTATATAGCAGGTCCAAGTGGTCCAAAGGAGCCCACCCTGGTATTCCGAACGGCGTGTGAGCCAGATGACAATGGAAAAGGCAAATGAGCTTCAACCAAGGACTTCGTCCGCCTGCGACGAGAAAGATGATCACATCGACATAGGCGTTCATGACGAACGCGTCGGCACGGCCACAGACTACAAACTCAAAAGCGAAGCCTATGAAGTCGATAGCAACGCGGAAAATATTGCCGAGGCAGATATCATGGCAAAGCGACTTGGGGGGGATCTGGGTGTTACCGAGAAGGACATCGAGTACATGTTGAACGTTGTAGACAATATGTCAACTGAGGAAGCCGTTCAAATATTGGAAGAGGCACTGGTAGTTCATGAACATGACCGAAACTTTCCAGCACACTCTCTGTCCACAATCAGAACTATGTTGGCAGACTACCATGGTGGCATCCAGGATATCGAGGGTGTGGACAACGAGTTTGCAATGAAGACAGAGGCGGCGCTGATTCACTACAATTCCCCATATCCAGAGGTACGCGCAGTTGTCGATCCTTATGACGACTACGACGAGCCCTGCGAGACGCTGCGCGCTTATGTGCTCGGTTCGATCTGGGTTATTGTTGGTACAGGTGTCAACCAGTTCTTTGAGGTGCGCATGCCGAAGATAGGTATTCCTGCCACTCTTTTCCAGCTTGTTCTCATTCCTTGTGGCTGGGTGTGGGCTACCATCATTCCAGACTGGGGTTTTACACTCCGCGGTAAACGGTACTCTCTGAACCCGGGCCCTTGGACCTACAAAGAGCAAATGCTTGCTACTATCAT
>JAJMGW010000074.1:0-24106 GCA_030582755.1 Wickerhamiella galacta | reverse complement strand
ATGGTACAAGAAGAAGATTGACCTTGACGAGTGTTGGATTGTTGCACCTGCGGAGCTATCTCAGAGACGGCCCTGTGAGGACGATGTGGTTATGGCAATTAGGAGCTCGCCCGTGCGAACCATGCCTCCGATGGATAGTCGCGAGTGCTGACCCCAGCGCACAGAGTGAAGGAGGCTTATTGTCAAGCGAGCATGCTAACCTAGTGGTAACGTTGGAGGCGAGGATTATGAGTCGGCACGGCCGCTCTGTTGACAGGTACCGACGTGACGCGTGGTATTACAGATGTGGGAGGCTCTCCTAAGAGTACAAGGGATACTATCCCTGGCGTGTTTGCAGTGCTGGGCACTGCAGCCGGTGAGGACACCGAGTTCTCAAGTCGCTTCGCACCTGGCCCGGCCAGGTGGAAGGTCTCTCTAGGGACCATTTGCGGCTTTGCAGATAGGCGAAGCGGAGTTCAAGCCACCAGAGCTGGCACGCTGCCCCTGCACCCGGTGAGGATACATGGTCCTCCATACTCGCTTCACATCTGGTTGTACTATGCGTCTGGGGTGCATGCGGCAGAGCACTCTCCGGCCCAAATTCTTGCCAAAGCCGAGCCACTGTGGTTTCTAGTAACCTCAAGCGCTGGCGATCTGCTTCCACGATCTCTGTACATTGACCCAGTGACTGTCGTTGGGGGTAATTCGAATACGGTCTAATGAAGCTGAGCCCTAGTTCCAGATCTGCTTCTGACTCGCATCGCGCTCTGTCTAGTTCTTCGTCTGCTTCATCCGCGTCGCATTGTCGGCTTCATCGAGATACTATGCGTCTTGGTTGGCCTGCAACTGAGCACTGTCCGACCCAGGTTTTGGCCACCGCCGAGCCACTGTGGTTTGTAGTGACCTCAAGCTGGTCAATACTTGTCGGCGATCTGCTTCCGCGATCTCTGCACCTGAATTGCCTTACACTCTGAGTCCGAGTTCTCTCCGCTGCCTCCTTGCATCGTGCTCTTAACGAGTTCTCGTCCGCTTTCTCCTTGCATCGCATTCCGAGTCCGAGTTCTGGTCCGCTTCGTCCTCGCGCGGAACAGTCCCTGTAGTGTAGCATTATGAGCTTTCTGAGCCCTTCTCATATGAGATCAAGCTATAGTTATTATCCACATTCATTATACCTTTCCCTTTGTCCCTATTATGTTAGAGATGATGTTAACGGAGAAGTTTGCGGCCCGGAATAGTAAAACTGCAGTGTATTTGATTGATCGCGCCTTTTGCCCTCGAAGAGAGTTGGGCTGCTATTACCACCAGCTCAAGTTTAGCCAAGTGACTGGGGGCCTGGCGGTCATCCTGCTGTCCATCAATCCACATGTCGTCGGTATCACCGGTACATTCATACAGTGCGGGTCCCCGATCAGAGAGAAGAGACCCTTTTCACACCGATAGCGTGCACCACACCGATAGTGCTTTTTCGACGCCTGTGGAAGGTGGCAGTCGCCCCCACTTCGGGGCCCCGACACATTCAAGAAGATGATTGGCTCGGCCATTTTATCGGTGTGAGTAGCGCACCTTTCTGGTTTTTAGAGTGTCATTGCCAAGCTCGTGAAATGTTCGTGAAATCGCTCCAGCAACGTTTAGGATCCGCTCATTGTATTATCCCGCCGTTCCCCAAGGTCTACATGAAAGCATTATAAGAGCACAGCTCTTACCCACTATTATGTGTTCCGAACTCCTGCTGGTGCGGCGCTTGGTAAGAGCTAACAAAACAGGCTGTTGAGCCGTAAAAACCCGGATCAATCCCGACTCATGCATGCATAATTGGTAAGATCTGTGACTAAAAGTATGAAGCCGTTGGCCGTAAAAAAGTTGCATGAATCCTAGACTTAACAACCACCACAATACTTGGAACGAAACGCAGATTGTTGTAGAATAACGTTCTGCGTTTGAGTTTTGCGATGCAGTCTTATCTGCTATACCGACGACTGGGCCTGAAGGTAAGGAAGCAACTAGATAGTGAGGGTAATAATCTACACAAACCGGTACCGGTGTTGGAAAGCACCGAATCAGGAACTAGTAAAGCTTCGCCAGGGTCGGGAGAAATTCCAACGCACCAAGCTGCGGTTGCGCTTGACACAGATCATCAGGTATCGGCGAATTCCGTTCATGAAGGTGATAGCGAGAAGGCTCATATTGTGGGGTGGGAGGGCGCCGATGACCCCGAAAATCCTCGCAATTGGAGCACCGCTAAGCGTGTTTTGTGTGGGGTTCAGATTTCCTTAATTGCGGGGGCGGTAACCAGCGCTTCAGGAATTGATGCCACAATCATCCCGCAGGCTGCCAAAGAGTTCGGAGTGAGTGATGTGGCGCAAAGTCTCGGGACGGGTATGTTCCTCATTGGACAGGGTATTGGAACGTTAATTGCGGGCCCGTTTTCGGAACTGTTTGGACGCAACTATGTTTATGCGGGTTCGATGGCGATCTTTATGATCTGGATCATGGCATCTGCGCTGGCACCAAATTTCGGGGCGTACATAGTGTTTCGGTTTTTGGCTGGACTGGCTGGATCTACACCGTTGGTATGCTCTGGTGGCTCTATCTCCGACATGTATGATCCCCTCGAAAAGACGTGGGGTTTTGCACTTTTCGCTGGCCTTGCTTTCGGTGGCCCTATACTCGGTGCAGTTATCGGCGCGTATATCGGACCCTCACCACTAATAAGCTGGCGGTGGACTGACTGGATGACCCTAATATATTCTGGTTTGATCACCATGATAGTATTGCTTTTCATGCCAGAGACCTATAGCCCCGTTATTCTTCAGTGGAGGGCAAAGAAGCTGCGAGAATTTACGGGTAATTCAAGGTACCTCGCCGAGCATGAGCTTAGCGGCCCGTCAGTGAGGAGCCGCCTCAGGACGACCGTGACAAGGCCGTTTGTTCTGATGACCGAGCCTATTATCATGGCTATGTCCGTCTACATCTCGCTGGTGTACATTGTTCTTTTCACTTTTTTCATTGGCTGGCCATACATTTTTGAGTACACTTATAATATTGGGCAAGGTCTGGCAAACATCATTTGGGTTGCAATGTTCGTTGGCGTGCAGTTCATGTTTTTGTTGGTCCCGGTTGTTTACCGCAAGATATCGAGACAGATGAAAGGCAGTGAGGGCACGCTCCCCGGCACGTTTAAGCCGGAAGTGCGCCTCTGGTTTGCAATGCTAGGATCGGCAGTTGCGATCCCCGTGTCGCTGTTCTGGCTGGGTTGGACCGCGAACCCCTCCATCTCCATTTGGTCACCAATCTGTGCATGTGTACTATTCGGGTATGGCATAACTGGCATTTTCGTATGCACATACACGTACATCATTGACAGTTATGAGGTCTACTCGGCGAGTGCACTGACCTTTGTGGCTCTGACCCGATATGTTTGTTCAGGTGGGATGACGGTCGTGGGAATTCCTTTTTTCAAAAATATGGGAGTGCATTATACACTCACGATTCTGGCATGTCTCAGCTGTGTGACGGTGCCGATACCCTACGCACTTTACAAGTGGGGCTACGTCTTGCGGAAGAAAAGCAAGTATGCAGTGGCGCGGGAGTTTTAGAATGTTCCGAAGCAGGGGAGCATGCCTTCGCAATTTGGCATGTCTCAACTGTGTGTGTGACGGTGCCGATAGGGGAGCACCGCCTTCGCAGCTGGGACATGCCAAACCTTGACTCTGCCGAGATCCTATGCTATGACACCGGTTACGTCTTACAGAGAGGGCAAGCACTGCCATGAGCATATTAGAGGCGCACTGTTTTATTCGGTATCCATTCTTTCATAGCTTTTACCTTACGGAAAAAGTCTTGCTAATCTCATATCTCAGTAATAGGTCCTGCGAGTCGTATGCCCCATGCCGCAGCCAAGTGACCCCAATGACTGGCACTGTACAAATAAATATTAGAAGCGTGGACGCCGCCGCCGGCCAGTGAACTTCGAGTCCAGAGCCACGACCTTGCCGCGTTTCCGCATAGAGTCCTTTTTGCGCTTGATAAACTCGTTCCGCGTCTCCTTGTCGCGTTTGCGCTTGCGTGATGGCGCAACGGCATCGACGGCCACGCCCGTAAGATTCAGGTCCGCGTCGCCCTCCCCGGCAGACAGCACTAAATAATACTTTTTGTTCTTCTTGGCCTCGGCGTTGTCCACAACCACACCACCTCCAAAACCAGTCAGGCGCGCTGCCTCCGTGATGGCCTTCATCTGGGCCTCGTCCGTGGGATAGAACTGGCACACCGCTTTGCCGCCGCGCTTTAGGCTCGCGTATAGCGTCTGGAAGAACCGTTTGAGCCGCTGGCGCGGATCGGCAGCACTTGTGTCGGCATTGCCCAACCACTGTATCGCAGAGATGGAAATGGCCGCATCAAATGAGCCTGCCCGAAACGGAACGCCCTCACCCATGTCTGCGAGAAACAGGTCGCCCTCTACGCCGCGGTCGAGTGCTACGCTCAGCATAGACGGCGAGATGTCCATGCCCACCCACATGTGGCCCTCCTCGGTGAGAATCTCGCCGGATAGGCCGCTGCCGCAGCCCACGTCCAGAATAAACTGGCCCGGCGGCAGGTTGAGCAGCTCGAGCGCGCGCAGCGTCATCTGGGCCTGGATCTCCTGCACGCGCGTGTTCGAAGTGTATTTCTCGGACTCGTCTTCATCATAAAACACCTCGGGCGGTGCTGCGTACTCGGGACGGGACATTTTTCACTTTTGCAGGACCCTCGAGACCGTTTCTTTTCCCTCACTTAGTTAAGCAACAGCTCGAACGACTTTAAGGCCATGTCCAGCAACCTCGGCAGCCAGTCGCGCCGGCTCAGAAAGGCACCGGCAGAGCCGCGGCAGCACTTGACATCTACAATTGGTGAGGTCTATAAGGGATCGGGGCCCGGAGCCGACGCCCGCACGACTGCCGACGAGGAGTCGCCCAGCGCACCCAAAAAGCGGCACTCGTTCCGCAATCTGTCCAAACACGAGTCCACGACATACTTTGACAGTCCTGAGTGGCGCAAGGCGTCGTCTTTCGGCCTATGGGTGCTGTTCTGGACCGTGGTGGGCATCTCGTCACTGCGCACGCTGCTCATGAACATGATAAACACAGGGTATCCCATGAACACGCACATCTTAAACATGTTGACCAAGGACGCATTCCATGTCGCACTCACAGACCTCGTCATGTACCTGTGCATGTACATGACGTTCTTCATGCAACGGCTGATTGCCTGGAATTGGTTGAGCTATGACAGGTACGGCTGGATCCTGCAGCACGTGTGGCAGGCCGTGTACCTGTGGACGTTTATGGGAGTATCGCGATACCTTGAGTTTAGCTGGATCGCACGGATCTTTCTGGTACTGCATTCGCTGACCATGGTCATGAAGCAGTACTCGTACGCTACTTACAACGCACACCTCAAGCGCATTACCCAGGAGTTACAGGAATGCCAGGCGCTGTGTGCTGAACGCAGCAAGACGAATGGCAGTGATACGGATGTTGCGCTGAAGGGTCGGATCGAGTTTTGCCGCGACGAGCTGGACCTACAGAGCAAGACGCTGCGGTACCCCGCCAACATTACTGTGACCAACTTTTTCTGGTTCACGATGTTCCCTACAGTGGTGTACCAGCTCGAGTACCCTCGCTCGCCGCGGATCCGTTGGGGGTTCCTGCTGTCCAAGATCCTGGCAGTGTTTGGCATCCTATTCTTGCTCGTCATGGAATCCGAACAGTATCTGTACCCGTTGGCCATTAAGGCCATGAGCCTGCGAAATACATCTTTCGAGTACCGCTGGCGTGAGTGTCCCAAAATACTTCTCGACTTGATCCCGCCGTTCCTGGTGTGTTACCTGCTTGTGTTCTACCTAATCTGGGACGCCGTGCTCAACTGCATAGCTGAGCTCACCTGGTTCAACGATCGCGAGTTTTACCGTGACTGGTGGAACTCGTCATCCTGGGACAAGTTTGCCCGCGACTGGAACGTGCCCGTGCACAACTTCCTGCTGCGGCACGTGTACTTTTCGTCCATCTCGACCCTCAAGCTGTCCAAGCACCAGGCTACCATCCTGACGTTTGTGCTCTCGGCGCTGGTGCACGAGCTCACCATGTTTGTGATCTTTGGCCGGGTTCGCGGCTATTTATTGACTATGCAGCTATCGCAGCTGCCGCTGGAACTCGTGTGCCAGACCCGGTTCATGCGCAAACGGCCCGTGGTCGGCATCATGGTGTTCTGGGTCGGCATCTGTCTCGGGCCGTCTGTTCTATGCTTTTTGTATCTTACATACTAGGCCCAGGACATTCCATCTATGTACATTACTGCCCCGACTAGCCTCACCGGTAGATCTCGTCAAACGGCCGCGTGTCGTTGAAGCACCGATCAAATACTTGGTTGACGACGAGGTTGGCCGTCTCCGCGTCGGGACAGCTTGGGCTGCCTGCCACACTGAGCGCGGCGCGCCGCCGCACACAGTCCTGGTGGCCTTTGCCGAACTTGAGAAAGCCGTGTCTGGTCATTTCGTTCAGCATGCGGCACTCGCCGCTTAGCGACGACGCGCGTATCTCCGAGCACGCGTGATGCTGCAAGTTAGACCAGTCCACATTGAACCGGCAGTGGTCGTACGCGTGCACCATCTCGTGGGTCAAAGTGTCCTCGGCATGTGACCGCGAATAGATCTTGTTCTGGCACATCAGGATGCCCAGCTCAGGGTGGAACCCGCCAGACTTCATCTCGTCACACTTGGCACACACGATGTTGTTGGCGTTGATGTTACCGCCGATCCGCTCGATTTGGTCGGCCATGAACCGCACGCTGGGTGAGTACGCCAGCAGCCAGTTCTTGTACTGCGTGCATGAGTCGCAATCAGCTTTGTCCTTGCGCTCCACAGCAGAGTTCTGGTATGCCTCTTGCTCAGAAGGGCTCTGCTGTCCCGTTTGGGCCTTGAGCGAACCCCAAAAGTCCTGTAGGCCCCGGAGCATAGACCTTAGCTAAGTGGGTTTGCACCATGCTGAGTATTGGGTCGCAGCCGCCAACTACAACCTGGCCGCCGTTAAAACTTATTTGAGAAGGAGAAGATGAAGATTGACGGCAATTACAGCAACGAGGAGCGATACACGCCGCTGCGCTGCAGGGCCGCCTGGACCTAGAGATGTGGCACGCCGGCACGCCAGCCACAGATGACCAATGTGGCGTCACGCGCCACAAATGCCTGCAGTCTCCACTGACCCAATGCCGCCCATTATTTTTTCAGAGCAAAACTCACGTGTCAATGGCCATGTACTGGTCGAACTGGTCGAACTGTTCGGACTGTAAAAAGCGTGGATTCGCACCACAGTTTCCATGAGTCTGTCAAAATTTCACAAATTGAGGGCTTGAAAGCAACCCGCTCCTTTTCATCGACGTCTTGGAGCCTTGTGTATCCACAAGCCTCGTGTTCCTCATTACAATTTAACAAATGCAAAGCCACACCTCAAATCAGTAGATTTGTCAGCAAATGAGTTGGCAAAAATCCTTTGTACGACTTTCCAAATCCGAGTTGACTACCCGCACTTAGCTCAGCCCAACAACATGTCAAACATTTGGGTTGCCGCAGCAGATAACGACCTAGATACTATCAAAAACCTCATTGAGAAGGAAAAACTCGATATCAATTGCAAGGATAGCGCAGGATACACCCCCCTGCATGCAGCTGCGTCCTATGGCCACATTGAGCTGTCCCAGTGGCTGCTCGACCACGGCGCCGACATCAACATCCGCGACGAAGACGGCGACACACCGTTGCATGTTACCGAAGACCCTGCTATGGCATTGAAGCTAATTGGTCTTGGTGCGGATCGGAACATCAAGAACTCCGAAGGCCAGACTCCCCAGGCCAAGGCCGACGCAGAAGGTTGGCCCCAAGACCTGGTTGATACTCTGCGCCCGTAAACGCTAGACTATTGACCTTCTTGTAAGTCTTAACTAGTGGTAAACTCTGCCTGAAATTTCACCATAACCTCCTGGTGTGTCCTGTTTCGCGGCTGGCTTATAGCTAAGGTAGGAATGATCAAAGTCGATTATCATCACGCGGCCGCTTTCCTGGTTCCAGAGCCGGTTGGCGCTACGATGGGTATCATGAATGACACCCTCGGCTTCAATTTCCCTTTCAGAGCGATCAGCTTCGTTACTCAAATGTACCCCGTCAACGGGGCGGCCCATTAGTTGAAGCGTTGGGCCTCCCCACGACATCAGCAACATCCTCCTGATTACGAACTCATTCCTGACATTAAGCTCCGTTTCTTTGGTTTTGGAAATGTGAATGACTCCTAGGTTCACCGGCACCAATGTTCCTTGGAGCTTTTCGAGCTTCCCGTATATCTCGGTCTCATTAACCAGTCCGCCTGCATGGCCAGGTTTAGATCCCTTCGCGACCAACGTGTATCCGTAGGGCTCTAGTTCCAACTTGAAAAGCACGCCCGTGCGACCCTCTAATTGATTCGGTGCCAACGACGTACATTTCCGAGCCGGGCTCTTTGATAGTTGCTCCTCCATTAGGCGGGTGAACTGAAGGGCATCAACTTGGTGCTGTGCACCTCCTTCGAGAGAGCGGTGCAAATGCACATTGGGACACTTTTCGTCCAGATCCAGGCCCCTCTTTAGGCCGAGTAGGCAGGCCTGGGTGCAGTATGGTTTATTAGGTGTGGGCACGCTGTCGCAGAGATTATTATCTGGCCTTGAGTCACAACTTTCACCATGCTCAGTGACTGTTTCTGGCGACTGTGGCTGTTCATCGTTGCCTTGTCCGTCGTGCGTTACACATGCTGCATTCTCGTACTCCAACCACTCGCTTCGAGTGCGTGGTTTTTTCCGCACTTGAGTATCGCTACCTGAGAGGGTATCTACGCGTCTCGAGGAAGTCATTTGCCTCTTGATAACGGGTTCTTGCAATAAAGTGGTCTGCAGCATTGTGGGTGCAAAGCAGAGCTCTCCCGAATATAACGATGCGCTAAACCTTCCCTCCAAGTTAGCTCGCTCAATATCGCAGGTACTAGAAAGGGCCCTGCATAGCAGTGTGACAAGGGTGAATAGCCACGGAGCTCTCGCCGTATCACTACAATGGTAAAGATCAACAGGTAAACAGCACCAGACACCCATTGCAGTCATGGTGTTTCTTATTGCAGAGTTTGTGGCAGTAAGTCGTGGGCCACGTTGGGTGTAGGCATTGAATGCCCACGCGGCGATGACCATACCTCAATCCGGTCACACCTGTACTGTTCTTGGTACCGCAGTATCCAATTTGGTAACTAGTGCAGCTGGGCATGTGGTCTGCAGAGCCCTTCACTTTTGATAAGTCGTAGGATGTCCACTGCATCATCCCACGCCACCTCGTAGCGTACGTACACGCCACAGAATGACAATGCTCGGACCTGCCGTTATCGATAGAGACATTACCAGCGCGCCGTCGCGCTGAATCATCAATGGCCCTCAATGTCGCTATGGTGTGCGATTTCTTCTATCCGCAGCCCGGAGGTGTAGAACTGCACATTTACCAGGTCGCGCAACAACTCATTAATCTAGGACACTCTGTTGTGGTTGTAACACACGCATATGGCCGCCGCAGCGGTGTCCGGACGCTCACAAACGGCCTCAAAGTGTACTACGTCCCCTTTTTGCCCTTGTACCGAGAGAGTACGTTTCCCTCGGTGTTCTCGTTCTTTCCCGTTTTCCGCAACATTATGCTGCGGGAGAATATCAACGTCGTGCACGGTCATGCCACCATGAGCTCCCTGTGTCACGAGGCCATCGTGCACGGGCGCACCATGGGTTTAGCAACCGTTTTTACAGACCATTCGCTATTCGGCTTTGCTGATGCGGGCTCTATCCTTGTCAACAAGCTCCTCAAGTTTACGTTGACTGACGTTGACCATGTGATCTGCGTATCACACACCGGCCGCGAAAACACTGTGTTGCGGGGTGCTCTAGAGCCGTACCAAACATCTGTTATTCCTAATGCAGTTGTTGCCACCGACTTTTGCCCGGACCCAGACGCCGCAGATCCTAATTGCATTACTATTGTCATTTGCTCCCGTCTGTATCCCAATAAGGGAGCCGACCTACTCATGGCGGTAGTTCCGCGCATCTGCGAGACGAACCCAAAAGTCAACTTTCTCATTGCCGGCAGCGGGCCCAAGGAGGTTGATCTCCAGCAGATGATTGAGCAGCGCCGTCTCCAGGAGCGCGTGCGGCTAGTTGGCGCAATCCGCCACGAGCAAGTCCGCGACCTCATGGTTCAGGGCCAGATCTACCTCCACGCGGCTCTCACTGAGGCTTTCGGCACCGTCATTGTTGAGGCTGCCTCGTGTGGTCTCCTTGTCGTCACCACCACCGTAGGCGGGATCCCCGAAGTACTTCCTAACCACATGACCGTGTATGCCGAGCCGTCTGCGTCTTCGCTCATAGAGAGTACACACCGAGCCATCGCTATGGTGAAGAGTGGTTCTGTGGATGTTAGCAAGTTCCACGATGAGGTCAAAAGCATGTACTGTTGGGAAGACGTGGCGCTGCGCACCGAAAAAGTCTATCGCAACATCCTCAGCACGTCCAAAAACCCATCAACATTCGACCGGCTTGAGCGGCACTATCAATGCGGACCGTTTGCGGGCAAACTGTTTGCACTGTGCGTCGTTGTTGATATTATATTATTCCATGTGCTCGAGTGGTTATACCCGAGCAGTGACATTGATCGCGCAAAAAAGTGGCCAGCGGCAGTGCAAACAACCAAGCGGGCGTCACACCACAGCGATCTGGAGTCCAGCGCCAATAATTTATAGTTGATTATTTTCATGCTATCAGAAGCGAGCGAAGACTGATAACCATTATGCAAGCGCTAGTTCGAGGGGACTAACGCGACCCTGAAAAGTCCCACTGCTATATATCAAACTGAGCTGGCGTAGTTGTTCTATTGCCTTATGTCCAGCCTTGTCCTTCTTTGGTCGACACTTTGTCGACATGCTCTCCGTGGCCAAGTCAAACGACCTACCAGCCTGCAGTAGTCGTCTGATTCTAGGCTGCCCACACACGCGGCTCCGCATACACGGTTCCCCGAACGGATATAGAGGCGTGAACTCAATCTCCGGACCCTGGGAAGCCAATCTCTTTATAGCTGTCCTCAAAGTCTTGATAACATTACGGTAGGCAGCGACCCCCAAGTCAGGCACCTCCTGGGTTTTTTGCAGCTCGGCCTCCCGAGCGGATAATTTTTCCTCAGACTCGACGAGCGCTGACTGCAACTCTCTCTTCTGAGTTTCTATCGCCGTAAGTTTCGCATCCAGGCTGTTGACAAGCTCTGCTAGTTCCTTGGCCCTATCTGCCTTTGCTTGCAGGAGAGACACTTTCAAGCGGGCAGTCTCAAGTTCCTTTTCCCTTTCAATCTCAGCTTGTCTCAGCTCTCGCTCTTGCTCCGGTTCCTGTTCACATCTCTGCTCCGTCAGACTGATTTCTGCAACTACGTCCTGCTGCTGTGCGTCTTTGAGTTCTTGTGCAGTGCGCGGGCTCGGGTCAATCAAAGCAGCTCTCACAAGGTCGGGGGGCAGTCTTTCATTGCGCAGGGTGGAAAAGTCTGGCAATTTCGCTAGGCAGCCCACTGCCTTCAGAATATCTATGTGACCGTCTATGAGGGCGCGCTGACGTTCTGCCAGCTCCAAGACCCGGCGTCGAATGTCTCCGGTGCCCACATCATAGGTCTTGAAGCAGTCAAATATGTCCTGCAAGACTTCTTCACTCCCGTTGTACGCGAGCTGGACACCAAGGGCTGTCATAGGCCCAAGGTCAAGGTGCTTTGCAAGCGTCTCTAATATGCCATTGTGATAGCCCTCCAGGTCCAGCTTAGCGGCACGAAGTTCGGCACCCAGTACAGCGACTCTTTGGCGCAGGTCAAGGAGCGCAGGGGCGTCAGTGCCCGGGGGTTTGGCAACAGCCTGCAAGTCGGCAACGTGTACCTGCTCGCGCTGCAACTGAGCCTCTGTCTTGCGCAAGTGGGAGTTGAGCTCCTCAATCTCAAGTTGGAGCTGCGCGTGTTTCTGGCTGTGAGACTCCTCCAGCTCCTCATTTAGCTCTCGAAGAACCTCCAAGTCAGCCAGCTGCTGCTGTAGCTCTGTGATCGCGGTTTTGGACGCTAAATTCTCATCCGTCAGCCGCTCTATTATACTCTCTGTACCCTCAATGCTATCAATATGGCTGCGGAGCTGGTGGATTTCCTCCTTGAGTGCCGTGAGTTCTGCCTCCGACTCGCGGACCTTTTCTTCGGCCAACTCGTGGTCCAGCTCGGCCAGCTCTGCTGTTTCCTTCAAATGTTCATTCTCCGCATGTAGGACCTTGAGCTTATCTTCAAGTCGTTCCACGATTCTCTGGAGCTTCTTTTCTACATCCATTGCAATTGATTGAACTCAAATCAGTTTATTTATAATTAATTTACGCGTCGTTCTTGACTCAGCCAAGATCATGCTATACGACCTTGAGAGCCTCCGAACGCCGAAAATAATAAAATAGAACGGTTCCTGGGCAAAAGTTGCTAGAACGCTTTCCAAGTGCATCCAAATGGCTCTATCTCACCAGTTTCCCCTACACCTTTTGGTTCCATTTTGGATTATGCCCAACTTACCAGTTGAGACTTCCAGGCCCTCCCAAGATTCCTATCATCGAGACCTTTGTTACTATTAATTTCGTCGCTCTAGAATTGCATCTTATTATTATATCTTATTATTACTATTAACCAGCCGGCCAGAACCGTAGGCATCCCGTAAAACCCTGCTTCCGTAAGCCCCGAAAGCCCAGCCGCGAAAAAGACCTGAATCAACAGGTCCAAAGCCATCGCGGGGTCACAGGATTGCTCAACATGGCAAAGGAAACAGTGCTTGTTGTCGATGACGACATATCGCGCACGTTGCATAAATACCCGCCAGAGCAGCTCTTAGAAGTTATCGCGGGTCTTAAACCCTTGATACAAACAAATATAACACAAGCCAAAGAGATACTCACGTCTAACAGCGACCTTACCTACAGCGTTTTTCAAAGCATGCTCCTGATGGGACTCGTGGACGACAACGTTGTGCGAGAAGCCATCTCTGAGAGTGCTAAAACGCAGAGTGCGTCGCCCGAGCCGCAAGAGGCGACTAAACCAGTTCGTGCAGCACAACCGGCGCCTGAACAGCCCAAGCCGGCCGCAGACCCCGCACAGACACTCGAGGCTAAACTGAATGCTCTAGATCCCCAGCAGGCGACCATGATCCGGCAGGTCCTAGCACTTACCGAGGAGCAGATCGCGTTGCTGCCAAAGGAGCAGCAAGGGACAATTCAACAGTTGCGGGCGGAGTACTCTTAGAGAACCGGGACCTGATCGCATAAGACCGCCTAGAAATTTCACAGGTCTTTGCAGCCCTCAATCGTCACACACCAGCACAACCCTGTTTAGCCAGGACTCTATATATTCTCTCATACAATCTGCAGCATTTAACTGGCAACACTGTAGCCACAGCTAGATCTCAGCGCCGGAGCTTAGTTCATCATCACCATGTTTGCTCGGACTTGCCGGAGGGCCCCAAGAATTTTCAGTCCAGGAATAGCGGCGGCAGCGCCATGCTGCGCGCGGCCCTGCGCTCGGGGACCACTGTTTAGTACGTCCCGGCCGACACCGGAAGAGAAAAATTTCAAGATGCCGGAATTGAACGAGGAGCAAATGCAGAAGCTCATGACCAACCCGTTGATCGTGAAGCTGTCTAAATCGCCTAATTCGCTTAGGGCACTCGAGGGGACGGCCAAGTTCCTCGCAGAGAAGGGGTACGCCGGTAAGGTGGGCGTGATGAAGCAGGTCAAGCTGATGATGGACAAAGACGTGCGCGAGAAAATGGTTGATCTGAGGGGCACCCTCGAGAAAGACGGCATTGAGCTACGCCAGGAGGATATGAGCGAGCTGCTCAAGCTGATGGGTCTAGAGAACGTCTAGATATTATGAGGTATGCAGTAGCATGTAGTTTAGTCTATTCACGAGAACGCTCATTAGATCGGACTGTTGAAGCCGCCCAGGGTTCGGTGTGCCAGAGCTCCAGAAGCCTAGGGTTCCATACGCTCAGAAGCCCACAGCTACTAGAGGCTGTTGTTTGCGAGGTACGACAGCAGATCAACTTTTGTGACAATGTTGACGGGCTTGAGGCCGTCCGTAGTCTGCTCGGTGACGATCGCCGCAGAGTTGTGCTCGAAGAACGTGCTCAGCTCCTCCAGCAGCGTGTCCTGGGTGATCTCACTAAACGTACGCTTCTCCTTGCGCGACTTGCCAAGAGGATTGGGTTTCGAGAACGTCTTCAGCTTTCGGAAGTCGATCATGACGTCGGACACTGGCGTCTCGGGATTGGCCCGCTTGCGCGAGATGTACGACAGGATGTTACCCAGAGTCACTAGGCCCACAAGCTGGCCAGCTTTGTTGGCCACAGGGAGCTGGTCAAAGCCCTTTTCCTTCATGAGGTTGATGGCTGTGCCGGTGGTGGAGTCGGCGGCCACAGTGACCACGGGTTTTAGGTGGAGGTCGCGGATCCTGGCGCCCTGGTACTGCTTCTTCTCGTCCTCGCGCGCCTTGAGCTCGTCATCGGTGAAAAAGTTATTGTGCGCCATCCAGTCGTCGTCTACAAACTTGGTCAGATACGAGCGCACGCTGTCAGGGAACACCACAACCACGACGTCGTCCTTTGTGAGCGGCTTGGCGATCTTCAGCGCTGCTGCTAGCGCGCTGCCTGAAGAGCCACCCACAAGGAGGCCCTCTTCGCGAATGAGCCGCCGAGACAGCAGAAACGATTCGCGATCGTCGGTCTTGACCCATTCGTCTACCACCGACCGGTCAAGCACGTCGGGTACAAAGTCGTAGCCAATACCCTCGACCTTGTACGCCTCGTGGCTGTCGTTGAGCGACTCGGGCACCGCCAGGATCGAGCCTTTGGGGTCGGCGCCCACGACCTTAATCTTGGGGTTGTGGCTCTTGAGCGCCTTGGCAATGCCTGTGATCGTGCCACCCGTGCCTGCACCAGCCACCAGATAGTCAACCTTGCCGTCAGTCTGGGTCCAGATCTCCTCGCCCGTGCCGTATTCGTGGGCGAGCGGATTGTTGGGGTTGCCGTACTGGTCCAGAATAACAGCACCAGGTATCTCCTTCTCGAGGCGCCGCGCAACCCCAATGTGGCTCTCTGGCGAGTCCCACGCAGCCTCTGTGGGCGTGCGCACGATCTCTGCGCCCAGAGCCTTGAGCACGCTGACTTTTTCGTTGGACATTTTCTCCGGCAGCGTGATGATGGTGCGGTACCCGCGCACAGCGCCCATGAGCGCGAGCCCAATTCCTGTGTTGCCGCTCGTGGGCTCGATGATTGTCGAGCCCTTTTTGAGGATGCCGTCCTTCTCGGCCTCCAGCACCATGCGCTTGGCGATCCGGTCCTTGACCGACCCGCCCGCGTTGAAGTACTCCAGCTTGGCAAGCACCGTAGCCTTGATGCCAAGGCTCTGGGGAATCTTATTGAGGCGAACCATAGGCGTGTCGCCTATCTGCTCTACAATGTCCTCCAGCACCGCCATTTCCAGGGTTTTTCCGCGCGTCTAAGAAGCTCACAAGTTATGTAAATAGCGGCCGTCCGGTTGTAGGCGGATTTTTCCTGGCGTGCGAGAGCAGGCGTGCGAAAGAAAACCGGCGCAGGTGCTGTTGCAACATCCTGAGCACTTCATAACGCGTGACTTTTGGTAGGGTCTCACATGCACACGCACCACTCCCACTCAGGCCAGTTCTGCCAGCATGCGCAGAACTCGCTCGAGCAGATGGTCGCGCGTGCCATCGACCTGGGGTTCACGCGGTTCTGCATGACCGAGCACATGCCGCGCTTCGAGTCGGCGTCGCTGTACCCCGAAGAAGTCGCATCCAAGACTGAGCCCGCTGACCTGGGCCGCACCTTCGACGAGTACTACCGCGAGGCTCAGCGGCTGAAGCGCAAGTACCAGGGCCACATCGAGATCCTGGTGGGGTTCGAAACCGAGGGCATTTCGACCGACTACTTTGCCCATGTCAAGCGGCTGCAGGACAAGTACGACTTTGATCTGTTCGTGGGCTCGCTCCACCATGTCGGTGGTACGCCCATAGACTATAGCAAAGCGTTGTGGGAGAAGGCCAGGGACGAGGCAGGGGGCGTTGACGAGCTGTTCTGCCGGTACTTTGATGAGCAGCACGCGATGATCGGCGCACTGAGCCCGCCCGTAGTTGGCCATTTTGACTTGATCCGACTATTCATGCCCGACTACGACCTGGCGGCGTCCCCGGCGTGGCCAAAGGTCCTACGGAACATAGAGCTTGCCATCAGCCGGGGGTGCCTGTTCGAGGTGAACACGTCGGCGCTCCGCAAGGGCTGGAGCACGCCGTATCCACAGTTCGATATCGCTCGGGAAGTCCTGAAAAGAGACGGTCATTTCTGCTTGAGCGACGACTCACACTGCGTGAATCAGATCGCGCTCAACTATGCCAAAGCGTTTCCCTACATCCAGAAACTGGGAGAGCCTCTGCGCTCGGTGGGTGGCCCGGACCTCTCTGCTGCCATGCTGGGGACCTGGCTAGAAACCCACCGCACCCAGCTAGAGTCGCCCGCGCTCTGCCGGAGCACTGACGTGCAGGTCGCAAGAGTTGAGTGCACGTAGCTGCCAGTGCAAGACTGGTAACTGCAGTCACGGTCTGTGCGGGTAAATACTACTCTAGATTCTAGTTATTATAATCGTACTTGTTCGTTATCGCAGCAAGAAGGCAGCCCCATCGTTATCAAAAAATGGACAGCTACACATCACAGCGCTCTCGTTTTTGCTCATGTGTGTTCCAAACGCGCTGCTATAGGGTGAAGGTCCCAACCCCATCTCGTTGAGGGTCTTCGAAGCGAGCGAGACATTGTACAAAACCCCGCTCTCGCTGTCTGCATGTGGTGCTGTCACGAACAGCGTGGTGCCTCGTATCACGCCTCCGTAGCCAAACCAGCCGTACTCCAACGGGCCGGGAATAGAGTACCGCCTCGTGTTCTCGTAAATATACACCTTACCACTCTGCTCTCCAAGCTCACTGTCCTTGGGGGCCCCAATAACTATATAGTTCTCGTACCCCTCAAGCAAGTAGCCACCGAACCCGCTGCCAGGCTCATCGTCGAGCGTGAGCAAAAGTTTGTGGGTAAGCCTGTCAAATCCGTAAACGCGGCTCTCGCCAGGGGATCCAACCAAGAGAAACAGACCCGATACAGCAATGGTAGTTCCAAACCTGTCATACTTATTCGCGCCAATAAGCGGGACAGACTGAACGGCGTGTATGCCCGTTTTGATGGCTTCGTCAATTGCGTCGAAGCTCACAGCGTACACCGCACCGGACTGCGTGTGACACTCTATATCAGCATACGGTGCCCCAATATAGACATACCTTTGGTCTACAGCCATCGACTCACCTACTAGTTTGAGGCCAGAACTTCCATATACTGTCGTGGCGTTGGGCCAGAAGAGACTCCCGCTCAGTTGGCCCTCCTGATCGAAGATGTGCACTCTGCTCAATCCAGGACTACCAACCAGTAAATAGTCTTTCATGTTGATGCGTACCACGGCCAGAGCCTGGCCAAAGCGAGTAGCGAATTTGCCGCGCCCTTTGATAGACCCCATAAGGACAAAGCGCAAATCTAGACTCTGGTCATCGTAAACATACACTTTGCCTTCCGCAGGCGCAGACACAGCCCACGATCCATTGAACCAAACGGATGCTCTAGAAAACATGGAGTTTGGACTGCCTTTTAGTATAGTGTCGTAGGTCACAGATTTGGTCTTTTTTGAGAAAGGCCAGAACCCTGGCCGCAACAGCGACAATGATGGGGTTTCCAGAGAGTATTCTTGCGTCGTGTTATGTGAAATAGCATTCTCGTCGGAACCTGGCATCATTCCACCAAAAATTTGGCAAATGTTCCAGGCCGTAGAGCTATTGAACGCATCGTCAGAGAACCAACTGATAAGACATGTTAAACACTCCTGCGTTTGCAAGTCCATGTCCACAATTCCCCCTACAAAGTACTCTTCCAGCTCATCAAAGAGTATTGGCGACTGTTTGGCATAGCGTTTATAGGCTATGTTTGCAATTCGTTTCTCCCCCTCAAGTGCGGCACGACCCCTCGACATGCAATAATTAATCGAAATCTCCGAGACATCGTACTTGAGTCTTGCCAAAATTGTTTGAATGTCCTTGGTTGGGTAGTCCCAGCGACCGCTGAGCCAGTCGTAGTTTTTCCCGCTGCTCATAAGACGGTGCAACTGGATCATGTCGCCACCGACATCCAGCGCAGTATGTGCGGTGTCTGTACTCCCATTGAATTCCCTGTGCGTCATTTCGTCTAAAAGTCCCTGCTTCAGTCCTAGCGAATGCCAGGAGACGTCCGATACTTGGTGGCTCAATACCCCCACTAGGAACGCTCGCAGTGGACCCGAATCCAGTCCGGCGTGCTCCTTTTCCTTGACCAAGAGGGTCCCTTCGGCCAAAAAAGGTGGCCAATGCGACTCTTCTGCGGCGTCGGACTTCCCCCGGCAGTCGTAGAAGGCGTCCGGATAGAATGCACCCGCTCGAATAAAGTCACCATATTGCCGTAGTTCCTCAGGAATGTGGTGCCACAGGCGTTGAATTAGTGTTTGGTGAACACTTGTTAGTACTTGCTAGACTCTGACCAAAGGCTACGTACGTGACTCCGCATGCTCCCGCAATCCCGATAAGCACCGCTAAAATGCTGCCGGCCAGCATTGATGAGGGAGGGCACCACGTAATGGGATGCTTTATTGGAGACCAAAAAAATTTCTCTTCAGGAAACTCTAGCCAGTTGAGGAAAGTTTAGTATCCGTACCGCTCAAAAGGAAAAATAAAAAAACTTGGGTAATAGTAGTAATTATGCCCACTGCCGGGATTGAACCGACGACCTTTGCATGTCACTGAAAGCTACGAGTGCAACGCTCTACCACTGAGCTAAACGGGCTTGGTTTGTTTGACAGCATGAGCGTGGGATGTCACTGCGGAGACTTTCGCTGATTTTGCACCGCTTCGAAATGCCGGTAGGCCAGCGGCAAAACAGACCAAACAGATAGAGACCCTAGATTCCAGTAACAAAGCAGTCGACGTGAATTTGGCACTCACTAGTAAAAGGACTGTGAGAGTCGTATGCAGAACTGTACGTCGTAGAACTTGTATCGAAACTTTTACTTCTGCTGCTTAATTAGCACGTGTACGGGATGCCCGTAAATATAACTAGCGCCTACAAGTATCGACGGGCGATAGCCAAAACGCCGACCTCTCCTATTTCGAGGCGGAATAAAAGTTTAAGAGCTGACAAGGAGAAAAACAATAGCACGGACGATCCGGTGCCTCTTGAGAACCTTGGTCCGCCCGTGCTGGCGTGGCAAACGGTAGGAGGCAAATCAGAGACTCCGCTAGGGCTAGCTAGAACGATGAAAGGTATAATTGACAAGATGTGGGCCGAAATTCCTCAAAAAGGCGTGCACTACGAGGTGGTGGCATCCGTGTACCAGTTCCGAGATCGCCTAGCCCCGCTGGTACTTATTTCGCAGCTTTACGGGACTTACGCACACGCAACCACTATAGTGGACCGGTGGATCAACGAGGCACGAAAAAGGGATGAGGTCAAGCAGATCTCTGTCAATGTCCCTGGTCTCAGCGATTTGCTGATTGATTCCAGGGAGTTTTACAAAATGCTGGAACAGGATGATTCGGGCCGCAAGCTCGCAAGGTTAGCACGCTCAGAGCCAGAGAAGACGTGGTTTCCGCAACATACGCTCGAGGCCCATGGCATTGACGGAAAGGATATCAGCATGCTGGTGTCGCTGGGGTTCTTTCGCATTGATCCCAGCCTTCCCGGCGTGTACCAGCTCACCGTACCTTCGCAGGGCGCCTTCATAAAACACATCATAAACTGCCGAAAATGGATACAAAAGGCCCTGGCTAAAACGAAATGGCGAGAGCTCCCCGAATCGCACATATCCGAGAAGCTAAAGTGCACCAAGCACTACTGGAAGGACCTGAAGGGCATGCATCTCGAATGGTTGTTGTACGATGGGGTTGGTGAAGGCTACATTGACGGCTTTAGCACACCCATTGGCCGGGGATGGAAGTTAGTGAGAGCTACATGATTTACGACGAGACACCAGGACACTATATCTATGTACGCTGAGTTCTCTTTTTGGCCTCCTTGCGCGCCTGTTTTTCTTGCTGCTTTTTCAATGCCCTGCGCTGCTCTTTCTCGCTCAGGCTTGCGAACTCGCTTTCTGCTTTGCGGCGCTCCTCGGCCTTCTTTAGCTGCAGATCTTCCAGCTTGGCTGTCTCCTCTTTCTTTTTGAGCTTGCTGATCTCTGCCTCGCGGGTGGCTTTGATCTTGCGCGTAGCCTCGACCTTGAGAGTTGCCTTGGAGACCAAGAAGTCAACATAGTTGATGGCGGCGTCCAAGACTTTGGCCACGTGTTCTTGTTCAACAACATTACGAGGGTACCGGAACGCCAGCCGGACTCGTGGGCGTGGCGAGATGTCCTTTATGTCCTTCGGTGCATCACGACTCTGGTCAGTGAGCGCGAAGTATTCCAGCACGTCAGAACCATCGACCAAAGCACTCTCAAGGGCGGGCGTGAAGAGAGACTCTATCGCGTCATTGTGTTCGGTCATGAAAGCCAGAGAAGATCCCAGACGCTTGGAGTCAGAGGTGCGGGTCAGCGATAGGTAGTAGTTTTCGTCGCGCGCCAGCTGCAGAACCTCCTTGTTCACTATACCCAAAATAACAGGGTCGACAGCCGAAGAATCCATGGGCGTGATGATCACCTCAACGTTGTCTCTGAGCCCGTCGACGGAGCGGACTGATGGGAAAAACAGGGCGATCGACTGGAGAATAATGTTGTGGCGATCGATCAGATTGAAGTCTACGTGGAGGCTCTCAATATTGAGACGCCCTGTCGCGTAGGTGGTGTACTGGGTGGTTGAGTCCTTGATTAGCTCTTGTCCGACCGACACGCCAACCTCTGCAAACTGGGACTCCAAGACAGGGCGTGCAGCATCCATCCACGCATCAACCTTCTGCTTGTTCTTGCGCACTCCGTACCAGTGGCTCGAGACATACAGCAGCAGGGTCAACACGATCAGCAGCTCCTTAGTCCAGTCGTAGTTGGTCAATCGCTCCGCGAACGTCATATTGTTCCACTCGGTGGGGAGGAATTTATCGGCACCTCCGAGGACCGCAAGCGCCCTTCTCCACATGGGAGCCTCCTCGGCAGCCACGAGGCTCGGCAACAAAAAGTACAGCATCCTCTGATGAAGACCTCTAGTCGTTGATCTGTGGTCAGCTTATTGACTAGTTGGTTTATTGACTAAGCTGTCAAGTTGGAAAACTCGTTGAACTTTTTCGCTTCCCCGTTGTGGAGTGTTGGATGCACAGATTTTTGCGCCCAAGTCTATGGGCTAGTAAGTGGGCAATGAATAGGCTCTTGCAGCCGCTGGGGTTTGCTCGAGGGTCAAAAATCCAGCGCAAAATCCAGTCTATAGAGGCCTCGAAGGATCTCGAGGACCGGATCGCCGCAATTCCGATCAGCCGCTATCGCAACTTCTCAATTGTGGCTCATGTTGATCATGGAAAGTCGACCCTGAGCGACCGCTTGTTGGAACTGGGTGGCGTCATCGACAAAAGCTCGGGAAATGCCCAGGTCTTGGATAAGCTTGACGTTGAGCGAGAACGAGGCATCACGGTCAAGGCACAGACGTGCTCAATCATTTACAACTATAGGGGCGATGATTATCTCCTGCATCTAGTGGACACGCCTGGCCATGTGGACTTCAGGCAGGAAGTTTCCCGTTCATACGCCTCATGCGGCGGTGCTTTACTGCTTGTTGACGCCTCCCAAGGTGTCCAAGCACAAACAGTAGCAAATTTCCAGCTTGCTGAAGAGCTCGGGCTTGAGCTTATCCCTGTCATTAACAAAATCGACTTGCCACATGCAGACGTGCCTCGGGTAACAGAGCAGATATTCGATATGTTCAGCCTCTTAGACCCCGTGAGCCTGTCAGCTAAATCTGGGCTCAACGTTGAGCAGCTTTTTCCGGCTATCATCGAGAGAATCCCCTCACCCACGGGAAATATCGGGTTTCCACTCAAGGCACTCCTGGTTGACTCCTGGTTTGATCCGTTCCTAGGTGTGGTGATCTTGACCCATATAGTAGATGGTGAGGTAGCGAAGAACTCAAAGATTGTGTCTGCCCATACGGGCTTCAAGTATGAAGTCAAAGAGGTTGGCATCATGCATCCTGAACGCGTGACTACGAAGCGCTTGACTGCCGGTCAGCTGGGCTACGTTATCACGGGGATGAAGCGTAGCCAGGATGCCCACGTCGGTGACACATTCATGCTTGTCAACAAACCTGTAGAACCGCTACCTGGATTCGAAGAAGTGAAGCCTATGGTTTTCATGGGGGCTTTCCCAGCGCAAGGAGCAAACTTTGAGCAGCTTGAGGAATATATTGAACTTTTGACGCTGAACGACCGGTCGGTGACGTTGCAGAAAGAGACGTCAAATGCACTTGGCCAAGGCTGGCGGTTGGGGTTCCTAGGAACGCTGCATGCGAGCGTGTTCAAGGACAGGCTTGAGAAAGAGCATGGTGGCAACCTGATCTTTACGGCGCCCACTGTCCCGTACAAAATCATTCGCCGAGACGAAAGTGAGCAGGTTATCACCAATCCCAATGACTTTCCCCAAGTTACGAGCGGCCCGCAGGGGGTTAAAGATTTGCAAGAGCCGTTTGTTGAAGCATCGATAAACTCACCGCCTGATTATGTGGGGTCAATCGTCCAACTTTGTATGGCATACAGAGGCCAACAAACGGGCATAGAGTACTTGGCCAACGGTCAGGTTCATCTCAAGTTCATGCTGCCTCTTGCCGAGCTAGTCGATGACTTTTTCGGCAAACTCAAGGGTGTAACTAAAGGGTATGCTTCACTGGACTACGAAGATGCAGGATATCAGTCGTCGCAGATCACAAAGCTGGAACTCCTTGTCAATGGCAGTGGTATAGATGCGCTGGCGAAAATCATGCATGTGTCTCAAGTAGACGTGAGGGGCCGTGATTGGGTCAAAAAGTTCAAAGAGTATATGAGATACCAACTCTTTGAGGTCATTCTGCAGGCGCGTTGTGGCAACCGCATTGTTGCTAGAGAGACGGTCAAGGCCAAACGCAAAGACGTGTTGGCAAAGTTGCATGCCGCGGACATTACCCGGCGAAAAAAGCTATTAGCGAAGCAGAAACAGGGGAAAAAGACACTGCAGTCCATTGGTCGCGTCTCTATACCGCAAGAGGCATACCAGGGCTTCCTTTCCCGCGACTAATCTCTTTGTACATAATTTATTCAACTCAGTGTATGGAAAAGGCCTAGATCAGATCGGGTTATTATCGCCACTCCTGACAGATCCTGCAAACGCATTTTTCACGCGTGACTGACTCTGCCGTCAGAAGGATGTCAGAATTCCTAGAATCTCTAAAATATGTGTGTATTATCATCACCAGACGTCATGACCGCAGTTGCGTGTCTGCAGTCCTGAGAGCATCATTGTGGCTGTGAAAGAGAGGCAAATCACTTCTCAAAAGCAGCCAGTAGCTTGTCCTGGAGCCCGAGTTAAAAATTGGTCCTTTGCATCTCTGTTAGGTGATCTGGCATAGACATCCTCTCGTAATGCAGCCAGCTTTTCAAACACTCTTGTGGAATCCCTGGCCATCAACAACAGCACGACTTTCAATTCTCATAACGTCGACAGCGGGTGTTGAGGCTCTTGGATAGGTCTTTGTGCTGGCTGTACTCCAACTAACCGTCCCCAGCAGTACACTAGGTGCCCTGTCGCACTCGCTGGAAGAGTATTCTGGACACCTATGCTCGTTTCTTAGTATCTTTCAGTGTGGTAACTATACTCCGCCATTCTGCACCATCTTTGGACCTGTCACATGTGGACAGTGTGTTATGCAAGCAACGACGTTTTGGGGTACCACGCGACAAAACCTGTTTTCTTCTGCCATCACCCG
>JAJMGW010000073.1:0-24947 GCA_030582755.1 Wickerhamiella galacta | reverse complement strand
CGACGCTTGCTATACAAACTCACGCCAACCCAGCTGAACTTTCGTCGAACTGTTTTGTTTTCTTCTCATAAAGGACGCAACTGGGTCGAAATAGATGCATGTTGCGTGAGATTATATAAGTTTTACAGTGAGCATCTCATCAGTCGGTGTCATTTTACCGGAATGAGATGGTAAATCCCCTTGTAAGAGCTTGAGATCTTAACTTTATTAATACGGAACAATTTCATTTTTTGTGCTTCCATTATGTTTCGCTAACCTAGACAGGCCAAATGAATAGCGTAGGTAATGATTATGTCTATTCCCGAAATTGCCGGAATTACCATATACAGAGCCAGCCTCTTAGAGCCGGCTGCGAAAAAGAACTGAAAACACCAGAGGGTAGTGCATACCCAATATAGCCTGGCGAGGAATTCAAAACTTGAGAATCAAGTCTTCATCCAAGGGTTAGGGCATGGATTGAAATGAGTCAGGCCCCTTGTTCAAGTAATCCAGAAAATGAGACACGGTCACTATTTTGGTGCTGGACCTGCACCCCTCCCCACAGATGTCATAAAGGGCGCAAGCGAGCAGTTTGTGGAGTACGATGATCTGGGGATTGGGCTAGGTGAGATTTCCCACAGATCCAAACAGGCCACGGATATTATAAATGACGCCAAAGCCAAAGTAATAGAGTTACTTGACATCCCAAACACACACGAGGTCCTATTCGTACAGGGAGGTGGTACTGGTGGGTTCGCTACGGTGGTTTATAACATGCTAGCGTATAATGCTGGCAGAACTGGACGTAGAGGCAAGGCGGACTACCTGGTGACCGGGTCATGGAGCGCAAAGGCAGCAGCAGAAGCCGAGAGACTCGGTGTTGACGTCAATATCGTAGCGAACGGCAAAAAGCATGGAAAGTATTCTGCCATTCCACCTCAGTTCGAGTGGAAGTTCAGTTCCGCGAACGATACCGCATATATCTACTACTGTGACAATGAGACAGTCGATGGCATCGAATTTACCAAGACGCCAGCCGTTCCAGACGGTGTGGACCTCGTCGTCGATATTTCGAGTAACATGTTCTCACGCAAAATAGAAGTTGCAAAACATGCAATAATATTCGGCGGTGCTCAGAAAAACGTGGGAATTGCAGGCGTGTCATTGTACATCGTTGACAAGAAGATCCTCAAGCAGCCCACTACTGCGGAACTGAACAAGATCGGAGTCCCTGTCGCACCTAGCCTACTTGACCTTACACTGGTAGCCAAAAACAACTCTGCATACAACACCATATCCATTTTTGCAGTCCAGGTGGTGAATCTTGTTTTGGACAGGCTCATAGCGAAAGGCGGCCTTGCGGCCCAGGAACAAGAGGCCACCGACAAAGCAAAGAGCCTCTACAACGTCATAGACGACCGCGAGATATTCATCACATCAGTGGACCCTGCTTCGCGATCTCGAATGAACGTTGTTTTCAACCTCCCTGACGAAGTCACAGAGAAGCGCTTCATCGAGCAGGCAGCAAAGCTACAATTCACTGGCTTGCAAGGTCATCGATCGGTGGGTGGCATCAGGGTCTCCAATTACAACGCCGTAAGTACGGAATCCGTTGCGAAACTAGTAGATTTTATGCGCAGATTCGAGTAGACCCTCTATTTAATCACCACAAGAGCCCGTGCCATAATTTTTCATAATCTATGAGACCTGACTCAAATAGTGCACAAGCCGGTGGTCCTGCGAGGAATATTGGGGGTAGCCATAGGCGACGAGAACTCGCTCACTGCCCAGTCCCACGATAATTTTTCGCACCACATTGCGCATTTCCAAGACGTTCAGCCAATCCTTAATGGAAACAGTTACGTGCACCTCCTCATTAAGCTCATTCGTCTCTGTGATATTATATTGTGTGAGAGCAGTCTGGGTCTGTGACTGGCTCGCGTCCGACACGGGGATAGTGACGGGTCCTGGCCAGCTCACAGTAATAGTCGCTAGCGCTGGCTCGGACACAAGCGTGAAGATCTCATCTACTTTAGACACCCTGACTTTTACCAGGGGACTCATGTTGCGGAAGTGGTCACAGGCGCGGTTGATCTGGTCCAGTATTTTTGCATCGAGTTGACAGTATACATCCAGGTCTCCAACGTCTGGCTCGAGGGGTACTTCGGCGAACTCGCGTCTTCGCCCGAACAGTTTTTGCTTAACAGTCAGGTCAGATGGCCCTTCGAAACCTGTACTTTCTGTTTTCAGTACTATGTGACACATATTCGCAGGCATAGCGTCTACCCGCAGCTCCACCTCATTGATGCCGTTATAGCTACGGAGACCATCCTTGACGCTTCCAGAACTGAAGTCCACACATGCATCCTCATTCAATTGAAACTCCTTGAATGTGAGACTCACTTCCAAATGGGCCCAAATCTGGTATGCGTGCTTCGAGTTCACTGCGCACAGAGTGACAAAGTCACCCTCATCGGTGCCCTCAGTCGCCAGGCTCAGCGTACATATCTGGTCGACCGCTGCGAGGATCTTGCAGATTGTTTGGAACTGGAGAGGGTCTTTTAATTTACCTTCAAGGATACAGCGTCGGGACGCAACCATCGTCGACTGCGTAATCAAACCTGCCGAGATAGCGATGAAGGCAAGTCTTCAGCGCGGAAGCGCCTCATACGAGGTTTTTAACAGAGCACACAAAGCGTTGCACCGAGATCACGCGGCAATGTCAGTCGCTGCGAGCCGGAATGTCGACTATGTGCGCCACGAGGTGTCACGGCGCACTGTCGAACGGCTGGCATTTATCCAGCGACACTTCGCCCAAGTAACTGATCTGGGATCTGGTGCGGGTAGTCTTGAGCAGGCGATCTGCCAAAACAATGAGGACGCGAAAGTTGTGCGGTCCAGGTTGGGCCACATTACTATGGTCGACTCGTCGAAAAAGCTTCTTTACCGAGATGAAGACCTCCCTTTCAATAAAGAGCTCGACGTCAGTCGTATCGTAGCGGACGAAGAGACATATTTCCCCGGCGAAAACACGCAGGACGCTGTGCTCTCATCCATGTCCATGCACTGGATCAACGACCTTCCGGGGGTTCTAAAGCGCGTCGAGTCCATGTTGAGACCTGACGGGCTCTTCATGGCGAATATGGTAGGTGGTGATAGCCTCTATGAGTTGAGAACGAGCCTGCAGCTGGCAGAAATGGAGCGATTTGGTCGGATTTCCCCGCGGTTGAGTCCACTGGCAGACGTTCGCGACATGGGTGGGTTGATGCAGCAAGCAAAATTCAACCTGCTCACAATAGACGTCGACGACATTGTAATCGGATACCCAGACATGTTTGCGCTGCTCGATGATCTCAAGCAGATGGGCGAGACCAACGCAATCAAGCTGCGGTCCCCAACCATTCCCCGCGATCTTCTGCATGCCGCAAATGCAATCTATCAGACGATGCACGGTGAAGAGAACTTTGTGCCTGCCACGTTCAGAATAATCTACATGGTTGGTTGGAAGCATGCGGAGTTGCAACCGAAGCCGCTGGAACGGGGGACTGCAGACGTCAGTTTCAAAGACATTCTTGGCTCCGAGAAATGAAGTACATTGAACTTCCCAAAAATCCCCAATTACAGCGATATTGTACTAATTACTTGAGATATGGCACCAGTTAATGCATGTAGTCTGGTGCGTTGTCAAAGGACTAAGCAGAACCCGCAACCCTGAGATGGAGCTTTTGACACACACTTGAGCTTGCAGCTATGAGGGGGTTTAAGAGCCTGGCGGAAACGCCTACGCGGACCTCGAGATCGCGTACACCTGCCCTGCAAACACCTGAGGAAAGCGAATACACGTCGAGCATGGTCCCCGCAGAGCTCCACCAGCGGCTACTCGAACTGGCGGTTGGAGTGCCTTTAGCCAAAAAAGATTCGTTCAACCAAAGCGTAGAGGTCATTAGCATGGATCGTCGCGTATCAAACATTCAAGAGAGGGAAAAGGCACTCCTGGACATACTTACGGTGCTGGCGAATAAATATGAGCCTGGGCGTATCTCCGCGAAGTTATTAGGCCACCTGGTCCGCGCATTTGCCTCCTGCCGCAGCGACCTCGAGGGACTCAGTGCATTACAAGCTATTGCAATCTGCTTGATCTCTATCGATGACGACTGTAACGACTACGACGAATGCCACGAAATGGTGGCGCTCCTGCTTCCAAAACTGCTCAAGCGGATAAACACAGGGAATGACTCTGTTCAACTACGCGCTTACATGACTACCTGCTACGCATTTCTGTGTTATGTTATGAACTTTGGCGGCGGCGGATTCCAGGCTGAGGACCTTGCGAACAGCCTCGTCGAAATTGCCGAAAAGACATCTGACCAGGAGGCGTCGCTCACCGTCGCAGCACTCTTGGGACTTGGATTAGTTTCAACTTTAGCACATGACGCCAACCACATCATTGAGGATATATCCCTCGGTCTTATCCAGTTTCTTGAGATGCCCTCAGCAGACGTGCAGGTCGCTGCGGCAAAAGTTGTGGGTCTATACATCGAAATGTACACAGGCGACTCACTAGACCGCTCCGAGATTATAGATGCGTTGAACAGCGTGTTGTCAGAGTCTGCAAGACGCACGGCGAAGAAAGATAAGAAGGAAAGAAAATCAGTACTGCGCGACGCGGTAAGAACGGCCGAAAACGATGCACCCTCGACTATTGTACATTTTGCACTGTCCAAACAAAGATCGTTGCAGATCAAAACGTGGAAGTCGCTGATAATTGTGCAACATCTAAGGTGGGTATACGGCTCTGGACTCCATGCCCAAGTGGCCAGCAACCCGACGGCTGCCCAGCTTTTGGCAGGCGGTGATTTCGAGCATAACAGTGAGCACTCAAACCCGCTTGCTGATACTGGCCAAGATACGGCAACAGATCAGGACGGGACTAGAGAGCGCCGTGAGATAGACCGCCGACGGGCCCGCCTTGAAAAGCTGGAGGCACGCGGATTGGTGGGAGGCGACGCAATTGCCGACTCGATCAATTAGCGACCTTATTTATTTTTTCCCTAACCAATTGTCCTTCGTGGTTGCCACCCATTGTTGGTGTGAAACATTCATCTGAGAAACTTTTTCTGTGGACCACTGCTGAAGGATCTATAGTCTAGGTCAAACAATTATTTATCACTCAATAGTCGACTTCAACCTGTCAGGCTGCTAAGTTACCACCAGGTTCAGCTGAAAACTGTGTAGTTCATCTTCAAATATTGAAATGCATGTCAGCTGACGTAGCCATGAATTTACTAAGTCCGTCGCGTCACGTCAGCTTAGCTTTAAGACGGGTCGCGTGTGGTGGCCAAGATGGGCATCCCAGGACCCGAGCACAATTCTTCGGAGTATGTGGAGTGGCAAACATCCTCACCTAGGAGCCGAAATTGTTTTGAGCCAATCGAGCCAGTAACGGTGAAGATTTCTCAGGATACCTCTTCCGACACCGTCGCGACAGATGTACGGGATCCCGCTACAGAATTGTTGGGAAAATTCGATTCACAGAAACTGACATCTTCACCCCCACCAACTTGGCCATCAGTTACGCCAATTCGTGCCCAAAAGCAGTTTTCTGATTACACCGAACTAACGGGCAGTAAGATGGGTGTGCGAATGTATAGTCCTGGCTATCTCAAAAGATCCCAGTCACGATTCGAAAGACAAGAGAGGAAATGCCCAAGAATCCAGGATGATTCTTGGTGCAGTAGCAGGCCCTACAAGACAGTATATGATACCAGTAGTAGCCCTCTCGGCGCTGAAATTGATGAGCGCACCTTTTTGGGCAACGTTCTACGCCCTTTGCGCTCTTCGGAGCTAAATACACTGGATGGAAGTCCTTCGCACTCTTCCAAAATATTATCGGCGCCTCCTGCACTGGTCCGCGCTAGCCCTGAAATCCTGGTAGAGGACTCTGATGATGACGTCGACTGGGATTCGCTTCCTGCAGCGCCCGACCCAAACGAAGAAATAAGTGTCGATCAGAAATATCTGGTACAAATCGAGGACGCTGTGAGGAACGTACACACAGACACAGCTCCAGAACCTGACGAGGAGTGTAGGGTTGCAGAAGAAGCTTCAAACGTAGAGCAGGCCCAAAATGAGCCAGATTATCATCAAGAGGTTTTGGAAAACTCCCGTTTGACCGTTGCATTTTCTCATCCAACATTACATCGGTACATTGTCTCTCGCATCGAGTACCTCCAGGATAGGACGCTTTTGCATTGTAGGCACACATCTGGTATATGCATGATAGCATTGGAACAATCTTGGATATTAACAGAGATAAAAAAGGACGAGGTAATCCATGTTGTGGGCTCTTATGATATCTCGGAACACTATGTTGTGGTCAATCACAGCAAACACTTGCTCATAGTCTCGCCAGACACATTGGTGTCATGCACCACCATTGCAGATGCGTTCAAATGTGACCGCCAGGTTATATTGAGGAATAGGCTGAAGTCACCAAGTGACTCGACGAAGCCGCTGGTCTATGGCTCAATCACTCATGAGTTGATCCAGATATGTATGCTCAACAACTATTCGACATTGACTGGCTTCAAAAAGACCCTCAAGTATTTATTGAACCAGAAATTCTTGGAAGAGCTTGCTGTGATTAATGTGGACGTTAGAACCGCCGACAAAGAGATCAGCGCACGCCTCCCTGAGATAATCAAATGGATTCGCACTTATATTACAGAACGAGACGAGGTATCTACCCGTGTTTATCGGTCCACAAAAGATGTGAATCTTACTATTTCGAAGATAGAACAAGTGGAGAAGGAGATTTGGTCTCCATTGTATGGCCTTAAGGGAAAGATCGACGTGATAGCCACTGTGAAAACAGGGTTAGAATCTTACACCACAGCAGTTGAGATCAAGACTGGCCGAAACACCCAATCAATTTCACATAGAGCGCAGCTCATGCTCTACTGTTTACTTCTGCAGGAACGATATGCTCCTGCTGTTCCCTGGGCACTTTTGTACTACTCAGGTTCGGGAGACACGATTGTTGTGCCCCCATTGCAGGACGAGATCAGGGGGTTGATCCAAAAGCGTAACCTAATTGCAAAATATATGGATGAACCTGACACTTTACCGCCAGTTATCAATGACCCGTTCACTTGTAGATCTTGTGCTCGATTACCAACGTGTGCTACATATGCTGCTGTTGAGAATGTCGAAATCGAAGCTCTAGCGCTATCGGAGCAGTTCAAAGAGTACAGTGCCCACTTATGTACGGAGTACAAAGACTTCTTTGCAAAATGGGATCGTTTGGTGACGCTCGAATCATCTGAAACGACACAGCAAGCAAAGTTCTTATGGTGCCTTAGTGGGGAAGAGCGAGAGGAAGTGGGACAATGCTTCAAAGCGGTGTGTGTTTCTGCTGCTGGAGATGTCGTTGTTGACGGCATCAAAACAACTTATTTATACGACATTACTTATACAGGAGGAGCCAGTTTTCCCGAGAACTCCAGAATAGGTCCGGGATCACCTATAATTATCAGTCACATGAATGCTATTGCTACTGCCCAAGGATATGTCCGAGCTGCCCAAGCCGGTGTCTTTACCATCGCGGTGAACCAGTCTTTGGAAGAGGGCATCACTTACCGAGTCGACCTTGATGAATATGTTCAGTTCATGGCGATAGGGCGAACAAACTTGACGAGAATAGTGTCTGGGAATAGCCGACTTCTTGACTTAATAGCTACAAAGAAAGCCCCTCGATTCGATCGGACGCTGGATGTGAAAATTCCATCGCATTTCAACGAGGATCAGGCGAATGCCGTCGAAAAAGTACTCAAGGCCCAGGACTATACTCTCGTGCTTGGAATGCCGGGTACTGGTAAAACCACGGTTATCGTGGCTATTGCAGAAATGTTGGCGGCTCAGGGAAAGTCCGTCCTTATCTCCGGGTTTACACACTCCGCTGTCGACAATATCGTCGCGAAGATCATGAGCGGCTCGGGTGACGTGCTGAGACTGGGCCACCCTCTTAAAGTGCACCCCGACGTCCACCCCGTTTTGGCAGCCAACCGCGAAATCACCTGTCAGGAGGATTGGGAGCAGTGCTACATGACGCCGAAAATAGTTGCAACTACAAGTCTGGCAATGGGCAATTGGCTTTTCACCAGGCGCCGCTTTGATTACTGTATAGTAGACGAAGCTTCTCAGCTAACGCTACCTGTATGTCTTGGCCCGTTGCGGTTTGCCGACAAGTTTGTACTAGTAGGAGACCATTACCAGCTATCCCCACTTGTCCGGAACAAAGAGGCTGCAAAAGGTGGAATGGGTGAATCTCTCTTCAAACAATTGTGTGATGCTCATCCACAAGCGGTGGTACAGCTTTCACATCAGTATCGCATGTGCGAAGACATTATGAAGCTTTCAAGCATGTTGATATATGACAACAAGCTGATATGTGCTGACGATTGCGTCGCTCAACAAAAACTTAACCTTCCTGTTTCCGTTTCAGTGCCGGCGTGGTTGCGTCCTGTGATAGCACCCGATAATCGCGTTGTATTCTTGAATACAGATACCTTAGATGCTCAAGAAACTCATCGTACTGATGGAAAAGCCAATTACGTTGAGGTTGATATTGTGGCGAACGTGGTAAAAGCGTTTTCTAAGGCGGGTGTGGACCAAAGGCAGATAGGTGTGATCTCAGTGTATCGGGTTCAGCGCCATATTCTCAGAGAAAAGCTGGGAGCTTATCCTAAAATTGACGTCCTTACCGCAGATCAAGCCCAGGGACGTGACAAGGATTGTATTGTGATCTCACTCGTAAGGTCCAACGACCAAGGGGTTGTCGGGTCTCTGCTACGCGATTGGCGGCGGATCAATGTTACATTCACACGCGCTAAAAAGAAGCTCGTTATTGTTGGCTCGCGCGAAACTCTCAAGTCTTCCGACACGTTGGAGAAGTTTCTGCACGTGATTGAGAGTCAAGACTGGATGTGGAATGCGGGGGCCACGGCATTGGAGTCAGCCTGAGGGCTCGTGCTCCTCCTGCAGCGACCCAAGACGTTTACTGACCTCTTCTTGCCACTCCGCAGCGAACCTCGGTGACGATTCCATTAGAAGCGCCTCAATAGTCTCGTAAACCTTGTCCTCCGCAGCGTCGTCTGCCTTGGTATGCCAGCCATTATCGGTCAGCTTTGCTTCAATCGTTTTACCTTCGAGAGTTTTTATAGACAAACAATCACCACCAGCTTGCCTAATACTAGCAAGCATCGGTTCATAGGCCTTCACAGCATCTTCAATTTCAACGTTAGCGGCTTCAGCGTGCATTGTCTTGCTACTATCAGCACGTAAGCACATTACAAAAGCAATCACGGGGGGTGGTACTACGTTGATGAAAAGAATAAGGACACGTAGAAAAAAAATCTGTTCTTTGGAATCAGGTCTGAGATAAACTCCAAAAACTTGATCGCGAAGTCATAGCGTCACTACCGCCACCTGCGAGCAAGTTCTTTCCAGACCTTGTCGAATAATCGAGGGTTTGGAAGGTACTGTAATGTAGTCACTTTATATGTTACTTAATTTTGGTGCCGTTTGACTTTTAAGGAGATTGGTACCGCGCCTACTCAGTGGTGGTGTTGATGATGTACTCAGCACCACGCGACGGTCGACAGATGGCCATCGATATGAATATGCTCATGTGCCGACTGAGGACAGGAGAGAACCGGTAAATTGCACGCGTTAGCCCCAGTAGTAACTGCTACCCGTATTGCCGACCATAATGCGAGGCGTACAACTATTCCAGGGGTTATGGGTCTCAGCATGGGAAGTACGTCTCGCGGTACCAGCAATCACCATCCAAACCCCTCCCAAGTAAGGTGCCCTCTGCGACGGTTTCAAACCGTTTAGCGACGTCAGAGACATACCAGCTGGTTTTCTTATTTGATGCAGATGACAGCCACGCTTCATGGCTGGCGCCCCTGACACACCGTACACTGTAGACAATTGAGGGATTAAAACATGTTACACATGTTAGACGTTGCTGCCTTCAAAGCATCACTGGAATACCTGGCAATGTCGGCTTAGTAGTATCGGGTGCTAACTGCAGTTTCCGGCCCAAGGAAAATCTTAGACAGCCTGCAAAGTGCCGTTGAAAAGCAACTATGAATGCACAGAGTAAGCTATACTTCTACGATGTGCCGTCGATATGTAGGATGTTGCACGATCGGAGACAGTTCTCTTGCACGGCGCCCGGTGTCACCTGCCTCTTTGAAACGCCGACTCACATAGGGCGGTACGTTTGCTTTGATTACTGACGGTGGTGACCTTGATATTGGTCGTCCCATATCTCTAGCAAAGAGTTTAATATCTACACCGTCGATGCGACCCCATCGTTTATCTGCAAAAGTGTCTACTCTCAAGAACCGAACAGATAAGGGGGACCACGCCAGCAACGCATCGATTCCAGAGCTGCCACGCCGGAGGACGTAGACTCTATTAAATTAACGTGTTTTTATTACTAGCGTACTAAATTACCAACATACTAATAGGACTGGAACAAGAGTTCTTACCCGGCAAACGCGTTCCAGAAGAGGAATTAATTAAGGGTTAGGTGCTACGCGTTTTACCTTTTTGACTGGTACAATGTTAGAGGCTAAACTAAAGCAGGCAAGCACTCTGAAGAAAATTATTGAGGCTATCAGGGAGATGCTAGGCGACTGTAACTTCGAGTGTTCGGAGCCAGGCATCTCCTTGCAGTCCCTTGACCGCTCGCACATTGTGCTCGTGTCACTGCTACTTGGTGCTGATGGTTTCGAGGAATATCGCTGCGACCGCTCTTTGACTCTTGGTCTCAATGTGAGCTCACTGGCGACAGTGCTTCGTATCGGCAATAACGAGGACTCACTAACGCTTGCTGCCGAAGATAGGGCCGATTCCCTCAACATCTGCTTTGAAGACCCCAAGCAAGACCGCATAACCGATTTTACCCTACGGCTCATGGATATTGAGTCAGAGTATCTTGATGTTCCAAAAACAGAATACAATGCCAGTCTCACAATGCCAGCCCAGGACCTTCAAAAGATCCTCAGAGACCTTCGTACTTTGTCTGAGAGTGTGACCATCGAAGCTGACAAGGAAGGCGTGCGTTTCAAAGCTGAGGGTGATATCGGTTCCGGAAACGTCACTGTGAAGCCATTCACGGATACAGAAGATGCCAGCAATTCTGTCATCATCAGCATTGGGGAACCCGTTAGCCTCGCGTTCAACTTGCAGTACTTTAACAATATTGCAAAGTCCGCATCCCTGGCCTCGAGCGTGACTATCCAAATGTCTGCCGGTACGCCTGCAGAAATTGAGTACAAGCTGCCTAATGGACATGTAAAATTCTACTTTGCGCCCAAAATTGATGAAGATGACTAGTGGAAATCGTCAGCTGTTACCTATCGCTACTAGAATCAATTATCGCTCAGTTTCCATAGCATAAAATATAAAGCTGCTAAATTGCGGTAGTACTATATCTGGTAGCTCTGTGTTATTAAGCAAACAAATAAACCCATGCCCATGTCTCAAAAGTAAACAACGACTGTTAACATCGATATCACGAGCATGTCGTGGGTCAGTTCTGAGCTGGAATTTGCATCACAACTAGCCAAGAATCATATTGACAAATGTGCCTCTTACGCTGACGAAACGCTGGCAGCGGTAACTGGACTGTTCCCAGATAGATTTGCAGTAACGCCAAAGCCGCTGCAGGACGCGCAAATAACGTATCCTGGCGATAAATGCAGCATCAATGATGCCAGATATTGCAATAAAAAAACTGAACTGCCACTAGTTCAAGATTTCAGACAGCGGCCGCTACAAATATCACCAGTCGTGCCGCAGCCAGCAGGTCAAAGTATAAAACGCTCATGTCCAAGTCCAACACGGTATCCCACGAGTAAAAGGACAGCTCTCAAAGCCAGCCCAGTACGTATACCCCCATCAATGACAAGCAATAGCTCCGATGACACTCACAATCGACAACCCAAGCACCCGACCAGCGCCGGGGCATTGCCAAATAGACCACCAGGCAGTCATGAGCTTGCACCACAATTGATATCTGTGAAAAGCTTCATATCACCTAGAGGCTCCCCTCTCAAATCCCCTAGACTGCCTCTGCGAGAGCTTCGAAATGTCTCGCCGCCAACTGGAAGCCCCGGCAAGCATGTTCGGACAAACACTTCTAAAAAAATTCCTTTGACAAATGGCAGACCGTACGATATGAAAGGTCTAAGTGGTCAGAGCATAAACCAGGCAGGGCGCTCTCTCGAAGTTGGGAACAAGACTCAAGTTGCTCGACACATGTTGCCAACTCAAGCTTCCACCAACAGAAGTGTATATAATGTATGCACTTCGAACCCGCCTTCACCACTGACACGGAGGCAGGTGGATAGAAATGCTATTAACCTTTCCAAGGGCATGTTCTCGACAGGAATACAACCCAGTGCGGTTCCACAGATCGCAGTTACAAAGGTCAAAGCGCAGAGTAGGTGCACTGAGAAGTTACATCACGCAAGCGGCACGGTAGCGGGATCTGGAACACTTCGCGAGGCGACAAAGTCAGTTACATTGCCCGATGGTCGCCAAACCACCGACTTGGGCAAAGACATTGGTCTGCCGATGAAAGCAAATGCGAATGATTCCTCCAGTTCAATTAAATCACTATCGTCAGCCGAGAAAAATAACGCCAGCGCGTTGTCACCTAATACGTTGCCAAAAACGCTGGATGCCACATCTCACGATTTCTTCTCGACACGAGCAGATAGGGACTCTGCTGTCAACCTTTTTAGCAAATCCAATGCTGTACACGTTGCGCACACAGACTTCGTGAAACAGAGTTCTGCCAATAACAACGAGGCAAATTCTAAGGATATCTTGATGTCCCGCGACTATCCAGCACAACCAGTTCACAACAGCCTCGTGAGGCCACCGAATACCGGCGGAATACGTATAATGGGATCACCCAATGTTTCGGTTACCAGGATCCGGGTAGACAGTCCAGCACAGGTAACTCTCCCAGAAATCTCGGATTGCGACGGGACCTCAATTCTGCAAGAATGGGCACGCACACCAGAGGTATGCAAGCAGATAGAGAGCCAACTACAAATGGATCCTACGTCTGTCTTTGGGCCAATTGCCCCTATTGACATGAGCCAGATTTTTAACAAACGCCGGCTCCGCCCACGAACTTCATCCGCAATTTGGGACCATGATGGACTCTCAATAAAAGAGCGGGAAGATTACGCCCAGAAAATGGGCTTCGATCGAGAAAAGTCCTAGTAATATTGTAGACTGGTTTGGCTACGTTAACATGAATTGCTAGTTTATGTACAGAAAAATTGTGCAGGACCCCACAATATTGGTGCCACATCAACGCCACACAGCTCTTGCGCGCGCTAAAGCCAAGAATGTACTGCAGGAAAACAGGTCAGGGGTTTCGTCAGTGTTAGCCAGCCACAAGTTCGCGAGCCACTCAAATCTTATTTCCCGGTTGCTGTGACCAGCATAAATTGCTAAAAAAAGCGGAACCATGCTACGTATAAATACTCAGTATTACCGTGCGAAATCTTTGCCGAATGTGCTTCAAGCTTTTCGCTTGAAAATGCGAATCGGCAGATCACGTGGAAACTGTGCCCCTTTTAACATGTGGCTAATCAGAGGCTGTGGCTGCGGCCGTGCTGGATATATAAACAGACATACCCTCTGATGAGGCTGATCAACCAAGTCTGTCATGGGGATTGGTAGGTTTTGTTTTATATTGCTACCATGGCTACTCACAGCATGCACCACCGCATTGGCGATTGTATCATTCTTTGGATCATACAAGACGCTCAAAGGTCTAGATCTGGTTTACTTCATGAAACTGGACCTTTCTAACGCGAATTTTGGTAGCGTCAGCCTTCAGAATGTTGCAAGCAATCTGAATATTTCCCAAATTTACCAGATAGGTGCCAATGGATACTGCTATGGAAGCAAGAATAACGACGGCACAACCAAACTGAGCGGATGCAAGACACCAACCACGCCGTTTTGGTTTAACATTGTGGACATCCTCAGTGGAGCTAGTGGGGTTGCTGGCAACATCAAACTCCCCGATGAAATCACAAAGTATCAGACAGTTTTGAAAGCCGCGTCCTATACCATCTGGGCCTGTCTTCTGGTTGCCATTTGTCTTTCGTTTCTTGTTCTACTTATTGGAGTGCTAGCCATCTGGTTTAGAGGAGGATCGTGCTGCGCTGTTCTTCTCATACTCCTCGACTTACTAGTGTGTATCGTTGCTGCAGGTGCTGCAACCGGCCTCTACAAAATCTACAGCCAGAAGTTCAACCAATATGGTACAGAGCTGGGTGTCAGTGCCTCGTTGGGGCGTGACGGTATTGTGCTGGTCTGGGTGCTTGCTCTGGCAGCATTGATATCAACAGTGTTATGGATTCTCAGTATCTGCTGTGGCTCGACAGGGTCTCGCCGTTCCAAGAAAGCTACGGAGGAAAAGGAGCCGTTCATTGGCTACGCTCCCTATCATGAGTGATGGCGCGTGCATAGTTCCCTAGCGCACGTAGTTTTTTTTTTTTATTTATGACGCTCCGTTAAGTCAGTATTGATATTCGCAGACAGTTGGGCTCTCAATTTTCATGTAATTGCGCAAGCGCCTGCTCTTTATCCCAAGTCCCAAGCCAGTCTTTTGCTTTGCTGGCTGGAACAACGTAGAACCTTGCCATGTTATCGATTGCTATGATCTCTGGCTTCTGAGACGCAAGTGCTTTCCCAACCGTGGACCGGGCGCCTAGTTTCGCCAGCCCCCCTGAGCTCGTTGGTGCAAACACCTCAAGTTCGCCGACTTGGTAGTCGGCATTTGCCCAAGCTGGTGGCTGTCCAAATAACTGCTCAAGGAGCGCACGGATTGTATCGTCTTCGGGGACATTTCGGATGATGTCTGATTCCATTTTCAAAGGGTACAGAAATAGGATTGATATCAAAAGCTGGGAGTTGGGGTCCAGTTCTTCCTCGAGCCTAAATCCTCTGTCTTCAAAGCTTCTGTAGTTCTTGTCTGGTTCACTGTACATGGTTTTGATGTGTCGTTGATCAAGTGCCCGTTGGAGCGTTTGCCGCAGAATCTCGGCATGCTGTTTTTGCTCATCACGGTATTTTCTGAGGTCCTCAAGATCTGCAGCCCTCTTCGATGCACTATCTTTGATGGCAAGCAAACCTACATTGCCAGGATCTGTATCGAGACCGAGCTCGCTACACTTGATAGCTTCCTGGTTACGGTCAAGCAGCAGAAAAGCCTTTGCGCTTCTGTACCAAGCTTTTGCATTCTTGGGATCTTTATCCAATACTTTGGCACAGTCGTTAATACAACGGCGAAGGTTCTTGAGCTCTAGATTGCACTGAGCTCTGTTTCCCAAGCAAGCAATGTTGATAGAGTCATCGGTGCAGTGCTGGTCCAATGCTCGCGTGTAATACTTAATCGCATCATCGTAGCGGTTTGTTTTGAAACAGTCGTTTCCCTGATTTCTAAAGTTTTGTGCAATTTCGTGAGGCTCTCCCTCATAGGCTAAAGCTTTCAGTGCGTCCACCTGAGCATTATCGCAGCCATCTGTCATCTCGGTCATAAAAAAAGGTATCTTATTGAGATCAGACACAATCTCATCCATAGGTTTGCCTTTATATTCATCTAGAATATCTGAGAGGCCCACGCTAGGCCCCCGCTTTTCTGCCATCTCTCGCAGAAGCTTAGTGAGATGCTGAACAACATCAAATACAACACCTACCGGAAGAGTCACCACCGGTATATAGAGTAGAGATAGAATAATTGAAATAAATAACATAGTGGGCATATCAAATTACATACTTTTGATTATGATCAGGAAGGGTCTTTGATCTCGACATATGTCTCGAATCGTGCCAAATCAATAGGCAGGTCGTTGATGCTATTAACGTTGCTTGCATCTTCAATCAAATCAAAAGGCGAGACTTCAAGCTTTGAATACTGGTCCCTGCTTCGTGAGTACATCATCAGGCCTTGTAGCACATTAGACTCGCCGCTCTTATCAAAACTGGTTGCGCTCTCAAAGCTGTTTAGCACCAATAGTGCGTCGGAAACTAGCACTCTAAGCTGCGGATCTTCGAGTACAAGTGGTAGATTCTGCAACCTTCTGAGGCACGCTAGGACGCCATCCCTCACTGCAGTAGCAACAGATAATTCGTTGACGCGACCCGTGAGAAACCTAGTAGCTGCTTTAGCAAGAAACGAAATTGTCCAATATAGTGGCTCAACATGGACCTGTTCCTCACTTGCCGTGCAGATACGACCTGCAAATGAAAGCAGCTGCTCCGGATCTAGTGAGGCGCTCGTTCCTTCAGCGCCATCAACGGTATACCTAGCAAGAGAATAGTATATCTTGCACAAAAGTTTTATTTTGGGATGCGCTGGGCTGCTGTTGAATATCAATTCCCGAATTCTTAGGGCAATCTCTGCTTTAAAGGAGTCATGAAGGTAAAAGAAGATGCTTTGCCAAGCTGGGGACTCGCTAGGCGAATACTCTAACACGCAGGTTAGCACGGTCGTGGCATATTCTTCAGGGTTTGAGCTACCCACAGAAAATAAAACAAACGACTGACAGACTTTCAGGTTGAAAACCGTACACGCAGCAACAACTTCTGCTAACTGTTGCGCAGCTCTGTCAGTATCCAGATCAATATTCAGAGCTATGCTGTAGAGCTTCTTCAACGGTGCGAGATAGCATGAGTCGTCACATTTCGTCAAAGGCATCAACAGTTTTTCAGCGTAGGTTGAAGGATGTAGACATGTAGCTTGACATATACTATCCACAATAGCCTGCATTTTCGTGGCATCTTCGACTGCAACTAGCGCTTTGAGCGCACGCTCAATATTACTGGAAAGCAAGTAAAATTGTCTGGTCAGTCTCAGGTATTCAACCTCGGAGACATTGAGGTCCCAGGTTTCGGCCGGACTAAAAAGCATGTCAACCAGAAGGAGATCATCCTTCAACGAGTCGTCGACACTCGAAATGCCTATGCAGTTGTTAGAAATGACTTTGATGATAAGCCGAAGATCAGTGGCATTGTCCCTGATGAACTCGAGAATCGCTCTTCTAAATACCGCGACTTTATCCACATGGTGATGCCGTAAAGCAGCCAACTTTACCCAATCCCTGTCGTCGAGTGCTCTTTGAAGGCGCGCAGTATAAGTTTCGGAGAAAACGGTGTCATCTTCACCAGAATCAGGGGACATGCTCGTGAGTTGATATGTAGCCGCTTCCTGCATCCGCTGTTCTATTTCCAGTTTCAGCTTTGGTGATTTGACAGCAGATCTGAGGACAAGCATTGCGTTTTGTGACTCCGTTGATGAAGGAAACGAAACATTCAGTTCCTTATATCTCCGGTAAACCGTACTCAATAATTCATCGACAAGCCCCATTGATGAAAAGAAGAATACACGCGTTGCGAAGTGACGCACTGCGGCAAAAAAGAGACTCTTTTCATCTGTGGTACTAACCGTCCGTAAAATAATGTGGTAGAGCGCGGTCTTATTGCGCAAGGCCTCCATATAGGCTACCACAATACTCAGGTGGTCGACAGTGACTTTGGCCTTCGAGTTACTGAGAAACTCGAAATAGTATTTACAAATAGCGTTGGCCAAAAGCAATTCTTCGCTTTTCAACAGCTTGGGTAGCAATTTCAACATATCTTGCGTAAGTTCCTGCATGGATATCTTGAACGCCTCAAAAGCAGGTAGAACAGCATTTTGGGGCAGGGGGAGCGGTTCTTTCAAAAGCATTTTGGCTTGCGATCTTGCATGCCGTGGAATGAGACAAAATGGCAGATTTTTGAGGATGGCCCGTTGTCTTTCCCTAGAAGTACCATTAAGATACAATGTTCCTGACGCGATCAACCGTCGAAAATACGTCTCCATATTGAAAATTCCGTGTTTGTAGAGTTCAGTAACAAGGTCATAGACAGTTGGCCCGTTGTCTTTAGCAGGGTTATAATGCAGTAAAAAGGAGATGAAACTGTTTTCCACGCGAACACCAAGATCTCTCATGTGTACACAAAGAGAAACACATACCCGACACGTGGCATCGGTGCCTCTTTCCAAAGTCCAGCGAAATAGATGCTCTAAGACGACCTCCTTACTGCCACCCGCTGCTAAGAGCTCATTATAGAGGATAGAATAGTCCCAAGGGTCTGAGAAATTGCCCAGTATACCGCCAATATCTATTACAGCCTTCCATTCGTCCGGCTCACGGGTCTCCTGACTGACTGTGAAATGCGAGTTTCGTGTCGCCAGGGTAGTGATAACACTATTTAGGTGAGCAGCGTTGTTGTCGCTGTTCCTCTTTGCGACGTGCCTCAAACATACTTCGATCTCTGGCCACAGTTTTGGAAACACCATTACATCGGCATGTTCAGTGACCAGGCGTAGAATCATATTATCCAACTGTTCGGTACTTGTCTTCAACTGACACTCGCGGAGCGTCCTGTTCCTAGCGCAGAGTGAACCCACAAAATCAGCGATTGTGGGCGGTTGTGTTAGAGGTCCCCAAAATATGTTGGCGAGAAAAAGTACTGCGGGCACGTGCTCATTCTTGCTACACTTCAATGACCGTAGAATCCATTCGAGAAAAACGTTTTTGTCCAACAAACTTTCGTAAAACAGATGACATGAAAGACGAATCATATAACTTATATTCGCCTGCCAGTCTTCTCCGTTTGAGGTGTCAAATTCGTTGATAGTCGTTCCTAGATACGTCACGAGATGCTCCGACCATTCAAAAAGCCACAGTTGCTCTGCAGAGTCGACCGAAGCCAAATGATTGGAGGCACCAAACGCAGACCGCCTGCCAACTTTACTGTATTCTGAGCCCTCCAGTGGCGAGCTACTAAGACGCAGCTGGGGTGTACTCGTACTTTGAGCTGTCTGCGCTACTTTACGCCGCAAAGAACGCAGCTCATTAGCGCCCACACAGCGAATAAGCCAAACCGCTCTCTCTATTGGTACTCGTTTTGTCAATATTTGGTCCAGGAGACTCGCATTTGCCAGGCCATGGGGAATCGTCCTTCCAAGTTTTCGTAGGGGAACTGTGACGTTGGCGAGGTCACGTAGCCACGCCTCTCGCTTTTGCTCGGTAAGTGTCACCCGCGGAGGAGGTTTGAATGTGCTGGGGCTGTTGATTCTCCGGGAGGTCTCACGCACATGCATCGAATGGGTGAGAAAATATGATAGTGCAGGGAGAGCAGTCCAATGCTTGAGGAGTGGCACCATCATGTTGGGACCAACAGATAAGGCCTGTTCGTTTTTAATTGGGACGGGCGGAATTCCGCTCTTTATAACGTTTGGCGAAAGCCTGTTATTGTCCGGGCGCCATGGAAATATGTCAGGGAAGTTGCGCTTTGTTTTTCCTGGGAGCGGGAAGACATGTTCCGACCCATGTATCCCTTGGCCTACCATTGCGGCCACCCTCTCGTGAGAAGTATTCGCCAGTTATAAGTACCTTTGGAACCTTTGGAACCGTTTAATCAGCGATGAACCCCGTCCGGGAGCACCACCAGAGGACGCATGTCCACTTAGTCAAGAGGCGATTTACCCGCAAGGACTTCATCCCGGCTGATCAGCAGGTGAACGATGATATTTGCTGCGCATCCATATACACCTCTATAAAAATTAATGAATCTCCTGAAATTACGCCAAAAGCTTGGCCAGCAAGCCGTTATTTTTCCTTATTGTATATGCTAATATCATCCTCGCGGTAAAAAAGTTTCTGAACAATAAACACCGCATCGGCGATGCACGTAACTAGTGCCAACAACAGCTTAACCGGATTCTTGAGCACGCCGTCGAGATCGTCCGCGAGGTAACCGTCCAGGAATAGCTGCGACACAGAGAATCCGGCGCCAAAAATGTCAATTATACTGGAGCTTATGGCAAATCCTTTGGTAGAGCGGCGCTGGTGGTTCCAGTAAATCTGTGGAAGGTATTTCACACTGCTCAGGAAAACTTTGGCCACGCCGAATATCTGCGCGACATCGACGAGTTCATAATGGCGTTTAGTATTATTGATTTCCCACGCATGGATCATCAGGCCCGAAAATACAAGTACTCCCAACATGAGAAGTATCCTCACAGCACCACTCACACGTTGCGACCGCGTACGCCGATAGCCAGCAAAGTAGAACTGGTACAGTAAAGCCAACACCATAAGCAGGCTATGGGCCCCATAGACAACATCGTTGAACCGCGTTAGTGGCATCCTGGTACCCCCGTGTCTAACTGAATACTCTGCCCGCACAATTGGCGAGTAGTGGAGCATACATACGGAAACCAAGTAGCAGATGGAGCCAAAGAACGTGAGATAGGTGGTGTCTAGAGAGATTCCCTCAACTGACCGCAACCTATGATTTAGTATTATGGGAGGGTAAAGCGACACGCCCCAGCATATCACATAGGCCCAGCCCAGAGCAGCCGAAACGCCGTGCAACAGCCGGTCACCAGACATTAGTCACCGAGGCCAGCGGCGACATTAAAAGCACTTGCAATTGTGACACAAGGACCGGCAGATCTGCGCAATAAGAGATAAATATGAATTGTAGAGGATTGAGGTACGCAAAGGATATATTTAGAGTAGGAGATTTTAACAACTCTGTACCTACAGGCTGCCAGATGTGTAGGTTGTAGCTGTAGCTGTAGTATCCGATTATTTTCTATAACAACTAGCAATGCGCTCTGTTTGCATAGGCCAATTGGCAGTACTAGCAAGCTATTTCAAAATGATCGAGGTGAGTTATCCTGAAAATTGTGAAATAATAAATGATACAATACATAAGAACGCCGAGCTGTAAGCCCAGAAGTCTGGTTAGAATAATGTCATCCGAGAGGTGTCTTTACTTCCGGCAGTGGTCAATCCGATTGTGGAGCAGGTCAACCGGGCGCTCCCCAAGTTGCGCCTCCGAGATGCTCTTCTCGACCCAGATCACCAAGAGAGCATCACGCCAACGTTTCTGGCACAACCGCTGATTTTGCGCCGTGCCAGGCGTGATCAGCTATGCGGCGGAACTGGGCGAGGAACTGCTTGGCCACGGCAGAGAGGGCAGGAGTTGTGACTATCGATAATCCAGCGATCAACACAAGTTTTGTGGAATGTGTGGTGACAGATCAGAGCCCGACAAATCTCACGCGGTGCATACCCCACAAAACAGATAGGACAAGACTCTCTGTGCAAAACCAGCTCTGAAGATTCGTTCAGCGTAAACAAACCTCCTGTTTCATCCAAGTCTTGTTGTGAGACTCCAAAAGGTTTACCGTTCACCAATAGGCTCTCGACAAGTAACAGATCCTCATATGTGGGGTTGTCAGTGTTGAAACGGGCTGCTGAAAACAGAGGGTGGCTAGGTGGGTATGCAGTGCCAACTACATAAACAGTTCGCCGAGTGTTTCCACCAGTACTGTGAGGCGGCGAGTCCAAAGCGGCTGGCCGCCTTCCTTCTGGAGATTCCACAGTATTGTGGCCAAACCTATCTGACAGTCCTCCCGCTGTCGACTCCTCGTTATCAAACTCATGGCTATGTGAGCTCTCTTGCGAGTATCTAAAACCGTGCCGAGAACTAGCTGCCGGTCTCCCTTGATCGTGAGTCGTTTCCATTGAGCCTGTGCCACCAAAGAGGTATGGCAGTATGCTTCCGCTAAAGGACGAGTCTATGTCGCCCCCACGCACCTCCCGAGTCTCCTCAGTAGAAGTATCCGCAGTCCTTGGTCTTTGGTCCATTGCGCGCGTGCCCATGATCACCACGGGAATGAGCCCGTGGTCTTGCGGTGGGAAACAAAACATGCGAAAAAAAGGCGGAAGCTCTTGTGTTTGGTCACCGAACATAGTGTTCGCGAGCTGGCTGGCCTGTGTCCCGCTAAGCAGGGTGTCAATGAAAGAGGAAAAGCTATTTTCCTGTGCTGGCGCATCTTCTGGTGCCCCATGACGCCACCCACTGCTTGTGCGACCACCACCTACGAGGGAAGTTGCAGTTAAATGCGCAGCCACTGCCAGAAGACGTCCAAGCAAATATGCGTGACTTGGAATGCGGTCGGATGTGCCAGATACCATGTGCTCATGTTCTTCACTGCCGAAGCTCGCTTCTGATGATTGTCTTTGCTCTTCAGGTGTATCTAAAATAATAGATCTGCGCTCTTCGTGCTCAAATAAAAGCTCGTTGCTCCCAATGCCTAGGCGTGGGGCCACAGGGCTTGTCCAGTCCAGGTCCATATCCCAGAAAATATCCTCATTGTCTGGACCAATGTTAGCGCTGCCTTCGCTGGTGGTGACCGGGCTAGACACTCGTGCGAGTGTGCGAGATGCGATATTGGGTGCCGCTAGAGCATGGGCACCTCTCCAATCGCTCCCATTACCTCCAAACAGCGACTCCTCCATTGAGCCGTCGAATGACACGGCAGTCTGGTCACGACCTACTTCCGTAAACCCAGCGGTTTCCTCGGTGACAGAAACGCGCCGTCGAACTAAAGAAGCTATGGAGCTCGCAGCCCGGCGGATCGAACTGCGCCCTCGCCACTGCCTGCGCTCGACTTCTGGGAGCCCTGACCCAAATGTTCTTCGAGAGTCACTGGACACAGACTGTCCCATTGACCGCTAGTTTGCTAAAAATACCTCAGCGGCAAAGTCCGATGCGGTTCTTCTGTTTTAAAGTTGACTAAATAGACCGACCACACACAAATGGGAATTTCGCCACAGCAGTGGCAATACGTGGCGTCTGCAGAAGCTTAGTATGTAGTGGGCGTCAGTCATCTGATAACTATCGAAGGTCCCTTGAGGTAGGACCGATTGGGCGCGCGACGGAATGGAGCAGGTGTTAGAGGGCGAGCCGATCCAACCCTGTGGTGACATACTGAAGCCCAACAGTGCTCACTTCGATAGTATCGTTCGCAACAGGGAACTAACGACCACCTCGCCACGACCAATGGACGAGGAGGAAACTACCATACCGCCAGCTTCTGCTGCGGCATATGACAATTCTGCTACCGTAGATAGCTCTCAGAATTCTCTCAGAGATACAGCCGAGGATACTGTAGAGCCTGTTGCACAGAAAGATGACGTGGACGCGTCAAAGGAGGCTCCATCCGCCGGAACTACATCGGCCGATAAGTCGCATACTGCGAGCTTGCCACAAGGCAACCCCCAGCCGTGTCTTTACAAAGTTGGCCGAGAACTTGGCAAAGGCACGTATTCGGTAGTTAAGGAGGCCGAACACATCGAAACGAAGAAATACTACGCGGCTAAAATTATCAACAAGCGTCTGATGACGGGCCGCGAACATTTGGTAAAAAATGAGATTGTTGTACTCCGACGTCTCAGCAAGGGGCATCCCAACATCCTTACTCTAGTGGACTATTTCGAGACTGATAACAACCTGTACCTCATCACTGAGCTTGCAAAAGGTGGCGAGTTGTTCGACCGTATATACGCTCGCGGCTCATTCTACGAGAGCGATGCCGCCAAGCTGGTCCGAGAAATTACATCCGGAGTCGCATACCTTCACAAGCACGGTATAGTCCATCGCGACTTAAAACCGGAGAACTTATTGTTTAAGAGTCCGAGTGAGAGTTCACGCTTGCTCATAGCAGACTTTGGTCTGAGCCGGATTATAGATGAAGAAAAATTGAAACTTCTCACCACAACCTGCGGAACGCCAAGCTATATGGCCCCGGAAATTTTTGGAAAGAGTGGGCACGCCAAACCTGTTGACATCTGGGCCATTGGCGTCATCACCTACTTTCTTTTATGTGGCTATACACCTTTTGATCGAGATACCCCGGCAGAGGAGCGTAAAGCAATTTTGTCAGGCGACTTCTCCTTCGAGCCTGAAGAGGTCTGGATCCATGTTTCTGGCAACGCCGTACGCTTTATTCGAGGGTGTCTTTGTAGCAACCCTTCCGAAAGAATGACTGCAGAGCAGTGTCTGGAACACCCCTTTCTGACGAAAACTTACCGCAAAGAACCAGATTTGTTGCCGACTCTTATGTCCAACTTGAATATGCGTAATAATGGCACACCTTCCACCCTAGAGGGACGCGCAATGCAAGGACTTTATAGTGTGAGCCCAGAATCATCTCAGTAAGACGGTCTCCGGCCCATTTCTATAGCATATCGCATCGGTGGCCAGAAGTAAGTAGTCGTCCACCTCACTATATATCATGAACCAGTTCCCGCGACTTCGTAAAATCGTTCAGTGAATTGGTCGCTGAAGCATAAGTAATTTACCGATTGCTTATCTCCAGCGGTATTAAGTGACATTACGACCTGCGTAGGAGGAGCTCAAGACTACTATTGCAAGTAAACACTGATTGCCGGTGACACCCGTCAACTAATAACTAGTGTCTCGTAAAATGCAGTAATTTATCATAGTTATTGCAAGTAAAATGCCGTAATTTATCGTAGCTATTGCAAGTAAACGCTAATTGCTTAGGTGACACCCGTCAACTAATAACTAGTGTGCTTTTGCACAAATCGACAACTCAGGTTCAGTCTGAGTAGATTCTAACAAGACTACTCTGCCACGAACAAAAGGATATCGTTCGACCTTGACAGCTTGTCCTCAATGGAATGATTTATTGGCAATTCACTAATTGCTAGCTGACACCCGTCAACTAATAACTAGTGTGCTATGCACAAATCGGACAACTCAGGCTTAATCTCAGTGGATCGTAACAACAAGGCTACTCTACCACTTACAATACCCGGTCATACATATAAGTCGTCTGCAAAGGATTTATCCCCGCACATAATAACATTGCTATCCGCCGGCAAACAAGCACTCATTTCCGAGCACCTGCCATGGCCGGCCTAGTATGGTTCAGCGGCAACAAGGCCTTATTCTTACTCAACTAAAACATGCGAGGCAAAGTATCTCCGCTT